>CM077185.1:36892160-37009660 GCA_039654105.1 Coreius guichenoti
GGGATATTGATCACTAATTATTGATAAAGAAATGTCCAAGGTCATGTCATTGATCATTCATCAGTTCATACCTAATGCTTTGTTTAAGTGCATGTTCCTCCTTACTGCTAATCTTGACATCTTTAGCTCTCGGTCAGATCGTCATGTGTAGGACACTTATCTTCACATTACTGGAAGCTGAAGCGATCTTCCCATCATGCTCAGATGATCGTAATCTTGAGAAATGCATTGAGCCAGGACACAGAACACGTTAACCGCGACACAATGGACAAACGCGTGTCCACACTGACCTATTGTGAGCGCTTGATTCGCATTAGCGGCGTGATGAGCACAGATGAGTCTGAGTCTCAGGAGACGCGCATGACCGACATCCTCATGAAGTGCAGATACACAGTCAGTGTTTATTACAATCCAGAAAACACTATTGCACTTAAAGTATGTACTTCACTGATTACGGGAAGTTGCATCGACAATATTTACAGTTCTTGCTGCATAAAATAAGCTAATTTTTTAAAAATGCTTTATTTATTGACATAACTCAATGCATGCTGTGCAGTGTTCACTAATAGTATTGTTTGCAGAATAGTATGATATTATGAACACAATGTAATTTCCCATAATCAAAAGTTTGGGGGTCAGCACATTTAATTATTTTATTCTGCAAGGACACATTCAATTGATCAAAATGACAGTAAAGACATTTATAATATTGCAAAAGTTTTCACTTGCTATAATACACCAACCAGCAACACAAAGTAAAGCTGCTGTTCATTCGCTTGATTTAAATTGTTTATTTATTTATTAAATTTATTTATTCTCTGCATCTCAGTTTTGTCATTCCGGTAGCCTTTTTTTTTTTTGTTTTTTTTTAAATTTATTTATTTATTTATTTATTTATTTATTTATTTATTTATTTGTTTGTTTGTTTGTTTATTTATTTATTTATTTATTTATTTATTTATTTATTTATTTATTTATTTATTTATTTATTTATTTATTTATTTATTTATTTATTTATTTATTTATTTATTTATTTATTTATTTATTTAGTGCATCTCAATTTCGTTATTTATTTATTCTGTGCATGTCTGTTTTGTAATTCCTATAACTATTTATTTATTTACACTGTGCATCTCAGTTTTAGATGTTTATTTGTATATTTATAATATGCATTTGTTTTATCATTCCTATAGATATTTATTTGTTTATTTATGTATTAAATGTATTTATTCTCTGCATTTCAGTTTTGTCATTCCTATAGCTTTTTTATTTATTTATTTATATTGTGCATCTCAGTTTTGTCATTTATTTATTTATTCTGTGCATCCCTTTTACTTATTTATTTATTTAATTATACTGTGCTTCTCAGTTTTTTTTTAATTGATTTGTTTATTTATTTATTACATTTATTTATTCTGTGCATCTCAGTTTTGTTGTTTATTTCTTTATTTATTCTGTGCATCTCTTTTATTTATTTATTCTGCACATAATATTTCACATTATTGCTGTTTTTACTGTATTTTTTTATTGTAATTTTTGATTGTTAGTGCACTTTTATAAGCACTATATACTGCAGAAATAGAAGGAATAGTGCATTTTGAACACCTCTTTTAATTCTGTGTACATGCTATGTGGCATTTTCGATTATCTGCTATGAAATGTGGTTGTTTTACTGCCATTGTTCTTGTTGTTCACTTGCTACACCAACCAACAACACAAAGTAAAGCTGCTGTTTTCATTAGCTTGATTTAAATGGTAAATGTTCACTGGTTAGGGCACTTGGTGTCCTTTGTTTTGATGGAGATGCTGGTAAAAAAACACATGATGCCTTGTCATGTAAAGCGGTTCTGTTTCTGGATTTCACTGTGATTATTGTCACTCTAATTACGAGCTTAATCACATTAACATAATTCTGTTGATTGACACACGCTCCAGTTTAACTGCACTGCTTTAATCACATTATAAAGCTGCATGTAAATGTGTGAAAACACACAGACAGATGATTTATTGATCGTTTCAGATGAAGCTGCGATCATTGCATCCCTTCGCTGTCCTTGCTCGTGTTTTCAGTCAAGGAATATTGACGTGTTGTATAAAACTAAGAGCACACATGATGAGCGGTGGGTTAATGAATCCATTGCCTGAAATGGCGCATAAAAGTCACCTTCACCTGCAGGAGTTGAATCTATATGCTGCTATTCTTAGAGCCGGCTGAGCAGACAGTGTTGACTCATGGTGAGGGCCGGGCTGCTTTTGCATGTTTTGGCATTTCTAATGACGTCCTGCTGCACAGGATTATCCCTGTGGAAGTGGGTTGTGGTTGTGGGATAGCATGCTACCATAATACTTTCTGCAGCAGCATGTGTATTGTGCAGCGTATGTGAATGTTCTGTAGGCACTGAACATCTGCATGACCTACTATATTGAGCAGTACACAACCAGAGCACACTGTGAAGAACGCTGTGTCCCACAATGCAATGGACTCAACTTGACCTTGACACAATGTCAACTGTGATTTATTCATTTATTTATTCTGTGCATCTCAGTTTTGTCATTCATTCATTTATACAGTGTATCTCAGTTTTATTTATTTATTTATTGTGTGCATCTCAGTTCTGTCATTTATTTATTTATTTATTCTATGCATATGTTTTGTCATTCCTATTTATTTATTTATTCTGTGCATCTCAGTTTTGTCATTCATTCATTTATTATTTGCATCTGTGTTGTATTCCTATAGCTATTTATTTATTTATTCTGTGCATCTTAGTTTATTTATTTATTCTATGAATCTCAGTTTTGTCATTTATTTATTATTTGCATCTGTGTTGTATTCCTATAGCTATTTATTTATTTATTTATTTATTTATTTATTCATTCATTCATTCATTCATTCTGTGTATCTTAGTTTATTTATTCATTTAGTGCATCTCAGTTTTTGTTTAAAATTTACTAGCAATTTCTGAGTGAAAAATGTTTCAAAGTAAATCCTACACCAAATTTTCTCCGGTCTATCTTTGGTTAAATGCGTTTGCCAAATGCGTAAATATTCATGTAAATGTTCAGAATGGAATAAGCGTACTGCTGTATTCTGCACTGTTGTTGTTTTGAGTAGTAGGTGAGACAAAACTCAATATAAACAATATAATACAATATATACTGTAAACTGTAACCTGATCTAAAGATGTTAGAACAATCATGTTTAATGTTATTTCCTGTTCGTTTGTCACACTGAAAATGGAAGGTGCATTGCATTGTCGGATACAGTATGTCATGCTGTGTGCTCTGTTGTATATAGTTAATATGCCATTTGTGATAAGACATTACATAGAATCTAATTGAAAATGAAGAATAACTGCAATTTTTCAAAAATGATAACTGGACGGCACCCACTGAATTACACATGCAACATAGTGACATCAAGTGAAAACAATGCATAGTATACAATACATACTCAATATTCTGTCTATCTTCCCTGCTTGAGTATAAACACACACACACTTTCGCACTGACAACTCAGACCGAACGACTCATTTCTGTAACTTTAGATATCCATGATCCGCTTGGAAAACATCTGAGAACAAAGGATGTCAAGTGAAGACGCACCAGATGGACAACTCATGCAAACATGCCGTCAAAAGTGGCATTTCCAAACAGCCTGAATGAAAAAAACTTCCACTCCATTTTTTTGTCTCGTCTATGAGTTTAGTCATTTTTGATGGCATTTATCTGTTATCTGTTTAACAGTGAGCTGGAAATCTCTCTTCTGTTTATGCATCACTAACATTCATGAATAAGTTATTAATTCCTCCAGGTTTGTTAGATAAAAGCAACGAGCAGATACACTATATTGCCAAAAGTATTGGGACACCCCTCCAAATCACTGAATTCAGGTGTTCCAATCACTTCCATGGCCACAGGTGTATAAAATCAAGCACTAGGCATGCAGACGCTTCTACAAACATTTGTGAAAGAATGGGTCGCTCTCAGGAGCTCAGTGAATTCAAGCGTGGTACCGTGATAGGTTGCCACCTGTGCAATAAGTCCATTCGTGAAATTTCCTCACTACTAAATATTCCACGCTCAACTGCTATGTATTATGTGTTATTACTCTACATATTACTATGTATTATAACAAAGTGGAAGCAATTGGGAACAACAGCAACTCAGCCACGAAGTGGTAGGCCATGTAAAATCACAGAGCGGGGTCAGCGCATGCTGAGGCGCACAGTGTGCAGAAGTCAATAGCTACAGACCTCCAAACTTTGTGTGGCCTTCAGATGAGCTCAAGAACAGTGCGTAGAGAGCTTCATGGGATGGGTTTCCATGGCCGAGCAGCTCATCCAAGCCTTACATCACCAAGTGCGTGGGATGCAGTGGGGTAAAGCACGCCACCACTGGACTTTAGAGCAGTGGAGACGTGTTCTCTGGAGTGACCAATCACGCTTCTCTGTCTGGCAATCCCATGGATGAGTCTGGGTTTGCAGGTTGCCAGGAGAACGGTACTTGCCTGACTGCATTGTGCCAAGTGTAAAGTTTGGTGGAAGGGGGATTATGGTGTGGGGTTGTTTTTCAGGGGTTGGGCTTGGCCCCTTAGTTCCAGTGAAAGGAACTCTTAATGCTTCAGCATACCAAGACATTTTGGAGAATTTCATGCTCCCAACTTTGTGGGAACAGTTTGGGGATGGCCCCTTCCTGTTCCAACATGACTGCACACCAGTGCACAAAGCAAGGTCCATAAAGACATGGATGAGCGAGTCCTGACCTCAACCCGATAGAACACCTTTGGGATGAACTAGAGCGGAGACTGCGAGCCAGGCCTTCTCGTCCAACATCAGTGCCTGACCTCACAAATGAGCTTCTAGAAGAATGGTCAAAAATTCCCATAAACACACTCCTAAACCTTGTGGAAAGCCTTCCCAGAAGAGTTGAAGCTGTTATGTTTAATAATCCATATTAAACCCTATGGATTAAGAATGGGATGTCATTAAAGTTCATGTGCATGTAAAGGCAGGCGTCCCAAAACTTTTGGCAATATAGTGAATGTTGTTTTGAATTGTGAATGTGAAATGTGAAATTTCCTTTATAAAACTGATTTCTGATTGAAACACTGACCCAGCAAATGCATAGCAACACCCTGGTAACCACCCACAACATTTTGACTCTCAAAATGTTTAGTTTGAAGCAACCATAATTTGCTTTGGATAAAATGCATGAATGTAAATGTTTGTTTTTGTTCTTTACAGCCATCCATGAATTTCCAGATGATGTTTTCACCAATGCCGAACGGAAGAGCGGTGCTGTACTGCTACATATTATAGCGGTAAGAAAGTCTGTTTGACTCTCTCTTTCCTCAGAGCATCAAATGACTAGTTATTTTTATTTTTATTTTTATTTTTTTAAAGTTTTGTAAAGGAATAAAGAAGAGAAATTGGTCACGGTAATGATGCAGCTCTTTGCTGTTTTCAGCCGGATCTTACAGTGTGGGTTAATCTACTGGTAATATGATTTAACTCCATCACCCATGAGCAGCACAATTAAAATCCGCCCATGGTTATGTAACGCTCTAATGTTTGGCATCACGCACAAGCACAGCTCAGGTCTGAATTATGCATTCATGTGTGGGAATTTTGTTTTCCTCTGGCGCCCCCTGTGGCTGGAATGGATCATGGAAATGTCTATCTGGAATGCTGAACTATAATTTAAGTTTTGTGCTACTGTGAAGTCATTTCTCGTCAAGGGAATTGATGCTTTTTATGATTAAACAGTCAGCAAAACACTTGTTTTTTTCATGCACTGGTCAATTCTGAGATTTTGGGCTGTTTTGCTTGCATAACATGTCTTCTTGTACAAAGTACAAGTACACTTCTTGTACTTGTACAAAGAAAATATCCAAAATATCCAAAACATTTATGTTATTTTATTACACTTTATCTTAAGGCCGTAACCATGTCTTAGACATTGGGGGGGACCAAAGTTTTGTTATTTTTTTTGCATGGGTATGGGTATTGGTCTTATTAGTTTACTTAAAGGAAATAAAGGAGAAAAAAATAAGAACGGTAAAAATTCCAGTTCTATCGTAGTTATGAAGTAAACTATTTGCAAATATATTTTTTTTAGAATATGCACACATTCACTCTTATTTTCGTCTGCCTAATATGTAAAAATGCAAAATGTTTCTTGTCACGTCAAATTCAGTTATAATTTACATAAATAATGTCATATTTTCAATTCAAAATGGTGAAATTTCATTAAAAATGTCAAGTAGTTTGCATCACTTGATATTACTGTTGGTCGCTGAACGTTTTTATCGTAAAATATGTCAAATATTAAATGTTTAGCTACTTACATCTTACGACGCACTCTTTCACTGCTATAACTAAAGTGTTGCATTGGAATTCGCACTAATGGTAAGCTCTGCCTTCTTTGATTTGATTGGCCATCTCACTCATTCTGACAGTGACAAGTGCTGTTAGACCACTGAGGCAGACCAACCTAACAGTGTAACATTTTACTGTTGTCACCCTAGCAACAAACAGAGCGGTGTGTAACAGCAGAGCAGCATCAAGAATATCAAATACTGGGGGGACAATTTGGCCATTTCTAATTATTCAGGGGGACTTGCCCCCTCAACGTCTATGGTGGTTACGGCCCTGTGTCTATAGATTTCAATTATAATACATATCTTTAGTTTTTTTCCTTCACTGAGTCAGAAATCTCCTCTTCAGCAGATTTACATACACCAAACTTTATATTATGAAGGTTTTTACAGCAGGGTTTCTTCATAAATTATTCGCCTGATTTATATAAAATGATATAAATCATTCTAAAAATATAGTGAACATTAATTTTTTTCTGGCTGTTGTAAGTATTTTCTGAAATAATATAGAGTAATAAAGATGGATCCAAAATCCACTTCTGTAAAAACCTTTAATGTCAACAAATTGAAACAAGAATTTTGAACCCAATGTTCAGATTTCTGTTCTGGAGCTTTATGCAAATTAGTGCATATTTAATTAGATAATTAGATATGCATAATTTGCATATAAACGTAACATTTCAGAAAACTTGTAATACAAAACAATTGTTTTAATGTACTGTGAGTAATCAACTGGGGAAAGGATGGATATCAGTTAAAATTGCTCAAAATTATATTTTGTTGTCTGATTTAAAAAGAAATTATAAATTTAACTTTGACCCTTTTATTTCCCCTTTGTCAGTCAAATCAGAGTTTTCCTAGGCTGGACATCACTTTTGGCTACTACAGTTAAAAACAGCATGTTTGATAGTTGGGGTGGAAAAATTTATGTTTTTGTTGAAATAACCGTTATAAATTCACAAGTAAACAAACGTTAAGAGTATGACCCATGTTATGATGCTGTCTGAAGGTCATCATAGCATTTGCTTGCATTTACTTTGGTTTCAAATTGTGGATAAATAGAAGCTTTTATTGTGTGGGCGGCTCATTAAGCTAGATGAGGAAAGGCTTTGCAATGAATACAGATGTGAATCCAGAGGTGTGAAGCAGTCAGGGCACATTGTGCATTCACAGGAGGAAATGGGTTCAGTGGAGGAAAGACCTGACAGCGATGATAAACAGCAGGTGAATGGTTTTGTGTGCCTCTTCAGAGGAAGGTTTCATTGCTCAGAGGTTTTGTCTCATATGGCTCTCTATTTAGGAGACATCAAAATAGACACATTTGGTCAATAGTTGACATACAGCATTGCAAGCATGACACATACTGTAATTAGTAGAGATGCACTGATGTGTCTGCCAATAATCGGTATCGGTCAAAAAACGTGTTCAGACTGCAACTCATAGGCTGAATCCGAAATCGCATACTTCCCTACTATATAGTAGGCGAAAAACGTCTCAGGTTACGACTGTAACCCTAGTTCCCTGAGAAGGGAATGAGACGCTGCGTCAATGACGCTTTGGGAACGCCCCTGCGTGATTGCGTCTGAAGCATGTATATCAACTAGTCCAATGGCGAGAGTGAACATCACGGGTGTGTGACGTCACGACCAGGAAAGGATAAAAGCACATCCGGTCTGACCGGGGCCTTCTCAGGGAACTAGGGTTACAGTCATAACCTGAGATGTTCCCTTTCGAGGGAACTCGCGCTGCGTCGATGACGCTTTTGGAACGAAAATACCCAAATGCCGTACTTACAATTGCCTGTATGGGAAACTTTGGCAACTAAGTCATAATCACCTGAGACCCTGGGGCAGCATCCGGGTCCAGGCTGTAGAACCTCAGAAATATGAGCGGGGATGACCAGCCCGCCGCATCACAATCCTCTTGAAGGGAAACCCCCGAAATTAAGGCTTTAGAGGCCGCCATACCCCTGGTAGAATGAGCTCTGACCGCCAAAGGAGATGGCAGGCCAAAGACCTCATAAGCAAGAGAAATAGCCTCAACTATCCACTTGCTGATTGTCTGTTTGGAGGCTGGAAGACCCTTCTTAGGTGCTCCAAAAAAGACGAAGAGCTGATCAGATTTTCTCCACAGGGCAGATCTGTGGACATACGTATCCACTGCTCGCACTGGACAGAGAAGATTCAGCTTTTCCTGGTCCGGGATAGTAAAAGGTGGAGGACAGAAAGCTTGCAACACGATAGGCCTCGGAATGTTGGTCGGCACTTTAGGGACGTAGCCCTGTTTAGGATATAGAAATGCCTTGACCATCCCAGGTGCGAACTCAAGGCAGGTGGGAGAAACCGAAAGGGCCTGAAGGTCTCCAACTCTTTTCAGAGACAAAATAGCCAGAAGGAAGACAGTTTTGAGGGTCAGAAACTTTTCAGAAACTGATTCGAGGGGCTCAAACGGAGCCACAGATAGGCCCTCTAGGACTACAGCCAGATCCCAGGAAGGAACCCGTGTACGCGTTGCAGGCCTCAGCCTCAGAGTACCACGAAGGAAGCGAATAACCAGAGGATCTCTCCCCAAAGATGCATTACCCACAGGGGTGTGGTAAGCCGCAATGGCTGCCACGTAGACCTTAAGGGTAGAAGGAGATAACCCTGCTGAAAAGCGATCTTGCAAGAACTCAAGCACTGTACCCACTCGGCAGTTAACCGGATCCCACTGACGATCATTGCACCAAGTAGTGAAGACTTTCCATTTCAAGGCATAAAGCTTCCTCGTAGCTGGAGCTCTGGAGTGTAATATGGTCTCTACAACCTCAGTTGAGAGACCAGCATCTATGAGTTGGGCCCCCTCAGAGGCCAAACCCATAGGTTCCAAATTTCTGGATTGGGGTGAAAAATTGTGCCCCCCGCCTGAGACAGAAGGTCTGTCCTGACCGGAATCTCCAGGGGGGAGCCGCGAGGAGAGATATCAGGTCCGCGAACCAAATTCGGCTCGGCCAACGTGGTGCTACCAGCAGTAGGCTTATTCCATCCCGGTGGACTCTCTTCAGAACTCCTGGGAGCAGAGCAACAGGGGGAAATGCGTACAGACGCAGCCTCTGCCACGTCTGCACCATGGCATGTGTGAGGGAAAACCAAAGAGGACAGTGCGTTGTGTCCTGAGACGCAAACACATCCACTTCCGCTTGGCCGTAGACTTCCCAAATATACTCCACCACCTCAGGATGGAGTCTCCAATCCCCTGGCCTCAGCCCCTGCCGACAGGGTGTCTGCTCCTATATTTTGGTACCCTGCCCTCAGGGAGAGTATTTTCCCCAGGGACCACAGGAGGATCTGGTGTGCCAGTTTGCATAGCGGACGCGATCGCAGACCCCTCTGGTAATTTATGTAAGAGACCACCGATGTGTTGTCCGACCGGACAAGCACATGATGGCCCCTCAGGTCTGGGAGGAAGTGCCTCAACACATTGATCTCCATCATCTCCAGGCAGTTTATGTGCCACGAAAGATGATGATTCCTTCACAGACCCCGAGCTGAGCGGCCTTCCATTACTGCTCCCCAGCCAGTGAGGGAAGCGTCTGTCGAGAGCGAAACTCGATGGCAAAGAGCTCCTAACACTGGACCCTGGGATAGGAACCAAGGTTTCCTCCATATGACCAAGGCGCGGAAACACCACCGCGTGATCTTGATCATACGAAGTGGGTTTCCCCTCTGTGAAAACCCTTTGGTCCTGAGCCACCACTGCAAGGGTCTCATATACAGCAGGCCAACTGTTTCACAGTGAGTGACTGGCCTAGCTTTAACTCTTTGGTGGCTGTGAGGATAGCAGCTATATGAGCGGGCGATAGGACGGCCCGCATCGTGACTGAATCCCAAACCACACCAAGGAAAGTGGTTCTCTGTAGTGGAGAAAGCACACTCGTCTTGGCATTGAGTCTCAACCCCAATTTCTGCACGTGTGCGAGGACGACATCTCAGTGCTGAACCGCCAACTGCTCTGACTCCGCTAGAATCAGCCAGTCGTCTCTGTAGTTCAAAATGCATATGCCCTGCAGCCTGAGCGGGGCTAGAGCTGCATCTACGCATTTGGTGAACGTGCGGGGTGATAAAGCTAAACCGAATGGAAGCACCTGATATTGGTATTCTTTGCCCGTGAAAGAAAACATCAGGAACTTCCGTAGGGAGGATGGAGACATGGAAGTATGCGTCTTTTAGATCTATTGTGACAAACCAGTCCTCGGATCTGATTTGTGTCACGATCTGTTTGAGTGTCAGCATAACCTGCTCTATAGCTTCCTTCGCTAGTAGAGATTTTACTTCTTGCTCCATTACCAGAGCCTGCTCGGGATGCACTAACGTGAGCAGCACCCCGTTGTAGTGAAGTGGACGAGAACCAAACTGGATTCTGTAACCTTTTTCTATGATCTGCAGGACCCACTGAGATATATTTGGTAGAATCTTCCATTCTGTCAGATAGTCTACTAAGGGTACCAGCCTCTCAAGACTGGCCTCTGGTGTACTTGGAACAGCCACTTCGGTGACCTGAAGCATACTGGCAGGAAACAACTGAAGTGACTGTTTTTGAACCCCCCTCAGAGGGTGCGAGTTTGACGCAGCATCGTGGTGATGCTGAGCCATGCACTCACTGGAGACCGCTGTGCCCCGAGGCACTGAGGGTGGCGGGGTTGGCAGAACAGCCCCCTGAGGGCACCGAGGTGGAGTGGGCACCACGCCCAGCAGCCCCAGATAGCGGAGCGTCAAGCAGAAAAGCTCTGTCTTTATCTTTTATTTCTGACAGATTCAGCCATAAATGTCTCTCAGTGGCCACCAGGGCTGCCATAGACCGCCCTATTGCTCTGGTGGTCTCCTTGGTGGCCCTGAGAGACAGATCTGTGGCCCAACGAAGTTCTCGAACTTTATCGGGCCCCACCCCCTCGTTGTTGTCCAGATCCCCCAGCAGGTCTGCCTGATATGCCTGCAAGATTGCCATAGTATGCAGACATGCTCCGGCCTGACCTGCTGCCGTATATGCTTTTCCCCGCTAAGCTAGATGTTGACTTAAGGGTCTTAGTGAGTAGCACCGGGGCCTTCAGGGACGATGCTGAACCAGGGGACAGATAGCTAGTTTGCTTCTGTTCCGCCCTGGGCATCGCCCCATAGCCGTATTCTTTCAGCCCCCTGATATCTGAATATACATGAACTTGGGGACTGAAAAGACGGGAAGAATACGGCTTATTCCAAAAAATGGAAGGCCCCGTGATGGAGGTGATACATTGGAGGACAGGAAGCGCTCGTCTAGTTTGCTTTTTGGACTAGCGCCCCGTTTCTCGGCCGGACAGTCGATATTTAATTTAGCAAAGGCATGAGTTATCACCTCCACTAGCTCCTCATATGCTGGGAAAAGAGGTGGCGAATCCTCTTCCCCCTTATTGCTGTCTTCAATGCTCAGTACATCTATTTCCTCAGAACTAGAGCACTGAAGCATTGGGCTCTCTCCCCGGGCTGACATAGCATGCTCCGCTCCCAAACACAGTACACATAAGTCGTGTGTATCCCCACCCGTTAAATAGCGCGGGCAGGGAGAAGCACACAACTTAAACATTTCTTTCGCCATAGTGTTTTTTAGAATGCTTGAGATAGACAACAATAAATATAACAGACAGTTTCAACAAAGAGCGCTTGCTGAGGCACAGAAGCTAACGCCGGTCAGACCAGATGTGCTTTTATCCTTTCCTGGTCGTGACGTCACCTGCCCGCGACGTTCACTCTCACCATTGGACTAGTTGACATATGTGCTTCAGACGCAATCACGCAGGGGCGTTCCCAAAGCGTCATCGACGCAGCGCGAGTTCCCTCGAAAGGGAACAGTATGTGACAAAAGAAATTCACAGTACTCATAAAAGAGCAGGAAAAAGTACCTGGATGACCTACTTCTTCCAGCGAGATTCTGAAGTGTGCATACGATGGACACTTTACTATCCCATGAGGCCACGGGAGAGGATTTGTGAACAGCAGTGAAGCGACGTAACTGAGGCTGGTAGGTCACATAATAATGACAACATGACGAATGCAGTACGTCCGGATTGCATTCATACTATATAGAACATACTTTTTAGCGGTAGTAAAGTAATTACTTACTCAAAATAAGTACCTACTCAAGAGAGTATGCAATTTCGGATGCAGCCATCCTGTGTGTGAAGAAAATCTCTCTTGTGTTGAATTTAGGGCAAGTTAACACGACAACAACGCATGAACCTGTTAAAAATAGCGAGGTTAAAGCTATCTGACCCTATGAATCACCCGTAGTCAAAGGTTTGCCAGGTCCGCTACACCAAACATTATTTGTAGTGTGTCCCCATCCAATAACTGGAAAGAGCTTTGTGCTTTATTATTTCTCATAAGAAGTCTCATCTTTCATATTCTGTCCATTTATCACGAATATCAAACAAAAATGGCGTTTTGACGCGACAGATCGCTGTAGCGCCTCAGTCCAAGTGGCAGCACAAAGCACAAGTCTCTTCATCCACTTTAATACAAGTTATATCTCGAAAAACATGCATGAACATCAGAAGGTATGTTAAAAGATAATCAGTGTTTCAACCGTGGAAAGACATCAATAAAACAGCTTGTGATCAATGCGTCACTTACGTTGCATTTAACTCAGAAAAGTTATCCAATGTTCATAGTTCATTAGTTAGCTATAAAAACACTGCAGAGGATCTTATTTACTGTTAATTATATATGTATGTTTGAATAAATTTGCCATGAAGACAAGTGCTTATGAAAAATCGTCTCGGTTACGTATGTAACCCTCGTTCCCTGAAGGAGGGAACGGAGACGTACGTCGGAACTGACCGACGAATTGGGATCTATTTTCAGAGACCAATCTACTTCGAGTGTTAAAAACGAGCCAATGAGGATTGGCATGCGGTTGACGCATTCCATGACCCGCCCCGCATCGCGGGTATAAATACGGAAGTGGAAGCACCGCATATCGCTTTTCAACTGAGGAGCCGAGACGAGTGACTCGGGCCTTCAGCTGAAGCACAGCACCTGGCGACGGGACGTACGTCTCCGTTCCCTCCTTCAGGGAACGAGGGTTACATACGTAACCGAGACGTTCCCTTTCAGTCGGTCACGTTCGACGTACGTCGGAACTGACCGACGAATTGGGATCCCTACCAACACGCCAGGGATGCTGGCCCTTCCAGCGCCCTGCCTGAGCTCACTGGACCACACCTATGTTGGAGTGGAAGTCAGGGCTCCGGGCAGGGAAGGTCAGTCACTGCTGTTCCTGCAAGACCCACTCAGTGTGACTATTGGTTAACGCTGGGAAAGCGTGCCCATCTCGTGGAGATGGTACGCTGCGGAGCCACGTCCTTCAGAGGAAGGAGAGGTGGCGAATACACATAAGGACTAACCTATCAGGGTAGTACTACATATGGCAGTCTCTGGGGTGGATCCAACCTGGTCCCAGGGGGGAAAGAACACCACCAGAGACGACAGAGCGGGCTCTGTCAAGGGAAAGACACGGGGCTAGCCAATAGGGTAGCTGGTACCGTGGAGAATACACATATGGAGTTGCCGTTAGGGAACCGCTACATATGGCACCCAGCCTACACACACGTTCCACAAGCATACGGGTGCAGGCCTGGTGTCAGACGGCCGCAACGTCTGACACTGAAGGGGTGACGGAGGAGCTCGACAGGGTTAGCCGTTTCCGAGGAACACAACTGGAGATAATAGACGCATGTATCCGGCACAGAGGGCGGGAGTGGCGTTGCAAGCCGACACTAGAACGGGCACTTAGCGCTACTGGCCACTGGGGGCGAGGATGCGGGAAGATACCGGCTCTACACGGAGGCTATAGAATCTAGCGAACGTGTTAGGTGTCGCCCAGCCCGCAGCTCTACATATATCTGTCAGCGAGGCGCCTTGGGCCAGCGCCCAGGAGGAAGCTACACTCCTTGTGGAGTGCGCTCGCACCCCGAACGTCTTGGGACTGGTAAGCCAAGACGATAGCATCCACTATCCAGTGGGCTAACCTCTGCTTGGAGACAGCCTTTCCCTTCTGCTGGCCTCCGTAACAGACGAAGAGCTGCTCTGAGGTTCTAAAGCTTTGAGTTCGGTCCACGTAGGCGCGGAGGGCGCGGACGGGACAGAGCAAAGCTAGGGCTGGGTCTGCCTCCTCCGAGGGCAGCGCTTGCAGGTTCACCACCTGATCCCGGAAGGGAGTGGTAGGAACCTTGGGCACATATCCAGGCCGGGGTCTCAGGACAACGTGAGAGTTGGCCGGCCCGAATTCTAGGCACGATTCGTTGACCGCTATTGCGGCGACGTACACTTTGAGGGTGGAGGGAGACAGCCTTCGCTCCAGCCCATCCTGCAGGAAAGAAAGCATGACATTAACCGAACACCTTCGGGGGTCTTCTTGGCGGGAAGAACACCACTCAACGAACAGGTTCCACTTCAACGTGTAGAGGCGCCTCGTAGAGGGGGCTCTAGCAGAAGTGATGGTGTCTACCACAGCTTGTGGTAGGCCACCTAGAACCTCCGCGTCCCGTCCAGGGACCAGACATGGAGTTTCCAGAGGTCTGGACACGGGTGCCATAGAGTGCCCCGCCCCTGAGAAAGCAGGTCCTTCCTCAGGGGGATCGGCCAGGGAGGGGCTGTCGCGAGGAGTGTGAGTTCGGAGAACCAGGTCCGGTTGGGCCAGTAGGGCGCAACTAACAAGACCTGCTCCTCGTCCTCCCTGACCTTGCACAGTGTCTGTGCAAGAAGGCTCACTGGGGGAAACGCATATTTGCGTAGGTCCCGGGGCCAGCTGTGCGCCAGTGCATCCTTGCCGAGGGTGCCCCCGGTCAGGGAATAGTACAACTGGCAATGGGTCGAGTCCGGAGAGGCAAACAGGTCTACCTGCGCGGCTCCGAAGAGGTCCCATATCAGCTGGACACTCCGGGGGTGGAGTCGCCACTCTCCCGGTGGTGTCGACTGACGAGAGAGCTCGTCGGCTGTCTGGTTCAGCGCACCTGGGATGTGAATGGCCCGAAGCAACCTCAGACGCTTCTGACTCCACAGGAGGAGATGGCGGGCGAGTTGGAGCATGCAACGGGAGCGTAGACCACCCTGACGGTTGATGTACGCAACGGCCGCAGTGCTGTCCGTACGGACCAGCACGTGCTTGCCCTGTAGCGGCTTTTTGAGGTGACCCAGGGCGAGACGTACTGCCAATAACTCTAGGCAATTGATGTGCCAACGCAGTTGGGGCCCCGTCCACAGACCCGAAACTGTGTGCCCGTTGTACGTGGCCCCCCAGCCCGTGGATGAGGCATCCGTGAAGACCACAGCATGCCTGGACACCTGTTCTAAGGGCACTCCCACCCGTAGAAACGAAGGGTCCGCCCAGGGGTTGAAGGTTTGGCGACAGTAAGGAGTAACTGAGACCCGGTACTTGCCGCTCTGCCACGCCCATCTCGGGACTCGGTCGTGAAGCCAGCGTTGAAGCGGTCTCATATGAAGCAATCCGAGCGGCGTTACCGCGGCTGCAGATGCCATATGCCCCAGGAGCCTCTGAAAATATTTCAGTGGGACCGCTGTCCTGCCTTTGAACGTATTCAAGCAGTTCAACACTGACCGGACTCGCTCCTCTGTGAGGCGCGCTGTCCGGTTGACCGAATCCAGCTCCATACCGAGATAAGAGATCCTCTGTGTGGGACAGAGTTTGCTCTTCTCTCGGTTGACCCGAAGGCCCAACAGGCTGAGGTGACGGAGCACCAGGTCCCTGTGTTCGCACAACTGATCCCGGGACTGGGCCAATATGAGCCAGTCGTCGAGATAGTTGAGAATCCGAACGCCGCGTTCTCTGAGCGGAACAATGGCTGCCTCCGCGACTTTCGTGAAGGCGCGAGGCGACAGGGACAGCCCGAAGGGCAAGACTTTGTACTGATATGCCCTCCCCTCGAACGCAAAGCGTAGGAACGGTCTGTGTTGAGGGAGAATGGAGACATGAAAGTACGCGTCCTTCAGGTCGATCGCTGCAAACCAATCTCGGGGACGGATGCATTCGAAAATGCGTTTCTGCGTTAACATTTTGAACGGGAGCTTGTGCAGGGCCCGATTCAGAATGCGCAGGTCCAAGATTGATCTTAACCCACCCCCTTTCTTGGGTACAATGAAGTAGGGGCTGTAGAACCCCGACCTCATATCGGCAGGAGGAACCGGCTCGATCGCGTCCTTCGCCAGCAGGACATCGATCTCCGACCGCAAGACATGGGCATCGCAGCTCCGCACGGTGGTGAAGAGGATGCCCCTGTACTTGGGCGGCCGGCACGCGAACTGAATCGCGTAGCCGAGTCTGATAGTACGGATGAGCCAGCGAGACGGCCCGGGGAGACCTAGCCAGGCTCCCAGAGATTGAACAAGCGGGACCAATGGCACCACAGATGTACTCGGGGTGGGGCAGCGAAGTGGAGTAGACAGACCCGACTCGGGAGGCCCGGAGGCGGCCCGGAGTGTTGTCTGAGTACTCCAGGGTGGGGCAGAGTATGGGTGAGGAGGCCCGGGGGCGTCCTCGGTGCCCATACTGCTGCCCCCTGGCGAGGGGGAGAGGGGAGGAAAGGAGTGGCGAGGCCCGGGGGCGTCGCACACTGCCAACCTGGCCCTCTTGGGGCCCAGGGAGGGAGGAAACTGCTCTTTTATTGAGAATGTGGGTACCGCTGGACTCCGGAGAGCCAGCGGCAGGATGTTGTGACGACCAGTGGTAACATTCTCCCCCCGGTCCTCCTCCGGGGGGAGGAGGGGTGCGGACACCACCTCCCCTGGAGCAGCTCCTCTTCTCCCTGGGCTGCCCGTCTCAGGGCCGCTTGCCCTTGCGCTTGCCGGCGGACTTTGCGGGACCCTGGACGGGTTGGGCAGTACCCCTACGCCCGGCACCCTGCTTGCCAGGTGGAGGCTGCTGCTTAGGCTTAGCAGGGGCGGAGGCAGACGCAGGGGGACGCCCTCGGCGACGAGCAGGCGGAGGTGCTGCAGCCGGCGACTGGGTGGAGGCAGCAGCAGGTCGCCGGGGCAGGATGTTCTTGATCGCCTCCGTCTGCTTCTGGGCCACCGAGAACTGCTGGGCGAAGCTCTCGATGGCGTCGCCGAAGAGGCCGGCCTGGCAGACAGGGGCGTTGAGAAACCGTACTTTGTCGGTCTCACGCATATCCGCCAGGTTCAGCCACAGGTGGCGTTCCTGGACCACAAGTGTGGACATCGCCCGACCCAGGGAGCGTGCGGTGACTTTCGTCGCCCGGAGGGCGAGGTCCGTCGCGGTACGCAGTCCCTGCATAACCCCTGGGTCGGAACTACCCTCGTGCAGTTCCTTGAGCGCTTTGGCCTGGTAGACCTGCAGGAGCGCCATGGCATGCAAAGATGACGCAGCTTCTCCACAGGCTGTGTAAGCCTTGCCCGTTAGTGCGGATGAGAACTTACACGCCCGGGAGGGGAGACGCGGATTTCCGCGCCAGTCAGTAGCGGTCTTCGGACACAGTTGCATCGCTACTGACCGCTCGACTGGGGGGATCTCCACGTAACCCTTGGCTGCACCACCATCGAGGGTAGTGAGGACGGAGGAGTCAGTCGATCGGTTTCTAGCGTTGTAAGGCGCTATCCACGACTTCGTGAGCTCCTGATGCACCTCCGGAAAGAAAGGTACTGGGGCGGGGCGCTGAGAACTAGCGCGGGCCGTCCCGAGATACCAATCGTCCAGCCGCGAGGGTTCGGGACACGGTGGAGGGTTCCACTCGAGCCCAACACTGGCGGCGGCCCGGGCAAGCATAGCCGTGAGCTCCGGATCAGACTCGGGCAGCGCTACCACACCAGAAGGGGGCAGCGCAGCCGAATCCTCATCTCCGGAGTCCATTAGCTCGTCCCCCGATGCAGCTATCGAGACCATGTCCTCAGCCGGAGCCCCGAAAGTAACAGACGGTCTCCCGTGGGAAGGACCAGGCTGCTCTTCCGGAAGCTCCACCGGCGCAGTGGAGGGGGGAGGGGCCCGAGGAGCCTGTTGACCCGGCGGGAGTGCCCTCACAGTAACCCTCAGGTCTCCACCAAAGGCATCAGCCAAAGTAGCAGCCCTCTGCTTCGCAGCAGGAGGGCCACTAGATCGGGGGATGCGCAATGGGACTCCACCCCGTCTGAGGTATTCGAGTCTAGACCGTAGTACTGCGATGGTCATGTTCCCGCAATGGGAACATGAGTCATCCACGAAAGCCGCCTCAGCGTGCTGAACGCCCAAACACGAGAGACAGCGATCGTGTCCGTCAACTGGGGACAGATAACGACGGCATCCAGAAACACACGGTTTGAATGACATCTTGAAAAAGATGCAGGGTCAAACCGTGTTGCTCTTTTAGAAAGGGAAAAACCGCTCCAATCAGTGCCGAGGCACACAGGGGAATGACCGCGGCTCGCAGCGGGTCGTGGAATGCGTCAACCGCTTGCCAATCCTCATTGGCTCGTTTTTAACACTCGAAGTAGATTGGTCTCTGAAAATAGATCCCAATTCGTCGGTCAGTTCCGACGTACGTCGAACGTGACCGACTGAAAGGGAAACAGAGTTGCATATGGCTTTTTATTTGAGTGTAATTATATATATAATATAATAGCTCTGTTGTTAATTTTAACCTCTATTCAAAGTCCCTTTAAGACAAGTCATTTCACTCAGCGGCCATCTTTGAAACGCCCCTCAGCCATGCAAGTGCAGCTCCTATTTCTTTAAATGGGGAAACATCAAATTCTCCAAAACTGTTCGCCAAGCTTACGATTAAATTTCATATTTGAAATCACCAATGAAATCTGACAACAACTGTCTCATAAATTGTGTTTCTAAACGCTCGAATCATAATAGAAAACAACATTTTTCAGCCTGGACAAAGCTAATGCGCAATCCTAAATGTGCGTCTCAGAACGCTGCCTGTTTCTATAGCAACCGGAGCTTCTAACAGCAGCTGCAGTGACGCGATGACTTTACTAATCAACGATTGGCTCTTTCATTTAGAAGGCGGGGCTTATTCGGCATATTGGGCGTTGCACTTTCTCACATTCTTAAGTAATCGAAGTGCACCGTCTTCCTATATATAAAGTCTTTGCCTCTAATATAATAGTGAGAGGGGTCCCTGTATAGTTTATTTAGGAGATTTTTTTTCTTAATAAAATCAAACTATCGGTATCGGCAGATATCATTCTGGATAATTTGCTATCGTTATCGCAGTGAAATTTAGTATCATTGCATCTCTAGTAATTAAGTATATTTTTGTGGTGGTAATAAATCTTAGTACTGAAAGACTGAAAGATAGAGGTTTAAATAGAGGTTTTATGTGTGTGACATTAAACTGCATATTATTTTTCGGGTAGATATAGACATTAGTATTATTTATATGCAATGGTAGGCCTACTATTTATTACTATTTTGAATAATCTTTTATTTTGATATTTTCAGTTTTATATTTCAGTTAAATTTTTTGTAATTTTATGTGCTTTTGTCTTTTGTTTTTTTGTATAATATTTCTATTTAGCTTTAATTTATGATTATTTTAGTTTTAGTAAAGTAAGTTCTTAAACTTATTTTATTTCAGTATTTCTCATTTTCATTTTACATCTAATATTTAGCCTATATTTAATTTTCTTTTAGCTTTATTTTAATTAATGAAAACAATTTTTTACTAACTTTAAATTGTTGCTCTGCCATGACTTACATCACTTAAACCACAAATCAAGGCAAAATATAAAAACATTTATAGCTTTAATTTAGCATTGTGGTACTGAATTGCTTGTGATGTTCCTCATTTTTAACTTGCTTTGGATAAACGTGTCTGCTAAATGATTAAATGTAGATGTCATGCAATGAATTGCATGAAAGATTGACACTTCAGAATGTAGCAACGCACAAAATCGAGCTTGCAAAGTACTTGCAAAGGGTCTGTTTCAGCTCAAAAAAATACTATAAAATCAGTGTTGACTTTACATCACTTTTGATTTGGCAAATCTGAGCTCAGTTTAAGACCTCTTTGCAATCTCTTCTGAAGCTCTAGAAGAGTCACTGGGGTCTTTTTCACAGCAGAAATAAGTGAGATATTAAAGAAATCTCTTTTGCGATTAGTTGGAGCCGAGGTGGTGATGTCTGACCAGAGATCTTCTGTTGTCTTCTGACAGGCTCTCTACATGTTCCTGGCCCTGGCGATCGTGTGCGACGACTACTTTGTGATGTCTCTTGAGAAAATCTGCGAGGTAGGATTGTTCAGAAACGATCCCAATGAATTCCCATTTCATCCGAGTAATACCGCGGTACAATGAGAGCAGCAGAATCCGCACTGTTCTTCCTCTGACCCACTTTGAGGCTTTCAGAAGCTCATAAAACATACTGCTCCAGTTTTGGGGTTTGTGCCAAAGGCTTTGTTGGATGTGAAGCGTCTGCTGTTACTGTGTTCTGCAGAAGCTGAATCTGAGCGAGGATGTGGCTGGGGCCACGTTCATGGCGGCGGGGAGCTCAGCGCCAGAGCTCTTTGCATCTGTTATAGGTAAAGTCACACAGTCACAATCATCACAGCAAAAAACGATGTTCTTCCTCAGCATTTGTGTCTTGTTTTCCAGTACAAATTTCAAAACATTCTTCAATCAAGATACATTTACCTGAGAAGCAAAAAAATATCAAAATGAAGAAAAAACATCTGCCAATGGGGTCAGAAAAATAATCTTGTTTTCCCTTTGAATTAAGTTTATTTTTCTGAGCCCATTGGCAGATATCTTTTCTTGTTTTAAAGGAGATCTATTATTATTGATTCATGCTTGAATGTTCAAAACACATTATTTTCCCCATATTCTCCATTGTTGCAGCTCCTCTCTTCCCAGTCTGTCAGTAACGCTCTGTTTAGTTCCTGTCTCTATGAAGCCCCTCCTTCTGAAAAGCACACTGTGCTCTGATTGGTCGGCTGGAGCAGTGTGTTGTGATTGGTCAAGAGCTTTGAGCGTGTTTGGTAAATGTCCCGCCCCTTACCATAACCACCAGTTTCAACACACTACTAACAACTCAAACAGGCCCTGCCCCTTTATTTTGCGTATGCCTTGGGCAGGAACTATTTAAACTAGATGAGTAAAGTTCATTGGGACAAACTTCGATGTTGGCTTGACAAAGGCATATAAATGTTTGAACATTTTATAAGCTTTAAATTTAGTGAAGTGGAAAGAAAGAAAGGCATTGCTAGCATGAATTAGCATGTTTTGTTAGCATGTTTTACCACACTGTTAGCATGATTTAGCACTTTGCTAACATGAATTAGCAGGTTTTTATCATATTGCTAACATGAATTATATTGCTAACATGTTCTAGCACATTGCTAGCATGATTTAACATGTTGTTAACATATTGTAGCATTTTGTTAGCATGAATTAGCATGTTGTTATGTTTTATTATATTGCTAGCATTATTTAACACTTTGTTAGCATGAATTAACATTTTGCTAGTATGTTTTAACATGTTGCTAAAATGAATTAGCAGGTTTAACATTTCTAAACATGAATTATCATGTTGCTAACATGTTTTAGCATGAATTAACACTTTGCTAGCATGATTTAACACTTGCTAGCATGATTTAACACTTTGCTAGCATGAATTATCATGTTGTTAACATGAATTATGTTGTTAACATGTTCTAGCACATTGTTAGCATGAATTAGCATTTTGTTAGCATGATTACATTCATACTATATAGAACATACTTTTTTAGCAGTAGTAAAGTAATTACTTATTCAAAAAAAGTACCTACTCAAGAGAGTATGCAATTTCGGATGCAGCCATCCTGTGTGTAGAGAAAATCTCTCTTGTGTTGAATTTAGAGCAAGTTAACGTGACAACAATGCATTAACAGTTAAAAATAGCAAGGTTAAAGCTATCTGACCCTATGAATCACCCGTAGTCAAAGGGTTGCCAGGTCCGCTACACCAAACATTATTTGTAGTGTGTCCCCATCCAATAATTGGAAAGAGCTTTGTGCTTTATTATTTCTCATAAGAAGTCTCAGCTTTCAAATTCTGTCCATTTCTCACAAAAATCAACATGAATTATGTTGCTAACATGTTCTAGCACATTGTTAGCATGAATTAGCACTTTGCTAGCATGATTTAACACGTTGTTAGCATGAATTACTATTTGGCTATCATGTTTTAGCACGTTTGATAGCATGAATTAGCAGGTTTTAACACATTGTTAAACATGAATTATCATTTTGCTAACATATTTTAGCAAGAATTAGCATGTTGCTAACATGTTTTAGCATGTTGTTAGCATGATTTAGTATTAGTTTGCATGTTGCTAACATGTTTTAGCATGTTGCTAGCATGATTTAACACTTTGCTAGAATGAATTAGCATGCTGTAGCTTTGCTAGTGATAGACAGCTTAAATACACTATAAGTCTTATTGTACAAAAGTTTGGGCCCCCTCACTGAAAGTCTACGATTTTTCGTCGTTTGGATCATACATTTAACGAAAACCATAAGTCGGGTCAGTTAGAAAAGATACAGCAACCCGAGTCAGAACAGTCTGAGATCTGACCAGAGTTTGGTGGTTGTAGCTTTAAAACTCTAGATACTGTTTACATTTTTGCTAAGAATAGTAATACTAAGCTTAAATAGTAGATCATTATATCAGTACATCCGTATAATCCGTGTATATAAAACGCATATTACGAATATTGTGATGATGTCAAGTAAATCTGTCTTCTTTTAAGAATTGTTAGATATTTGTCCTGGAAAGAAAGAACATCATTTTTTGCAGTGTTCCTCCTGAGATCATTAGTGTTCAGATTTGAACAAACCCCTTCTTCTGTCTTCAGGTGTCTTCATCACTCACGGTGATGTTGGAGTTGGAACTATCGTCGGTTCTGCCGTTTTCAATATCCTCTGCATCATTGGAGTTTGTGGGATCTTTGCCGGGCAGGTGTGTGTGCATCTTCTCCAACAGTAGCCTTAAAGTCAGCAAAAGTGCAGAGTAAACATTTAAGAAAAGCCACAAAAGATTTTTTTTTTTTGTGGTCATGTTCAATGCATTTGCCAAAATGTGCTACGCTGAATAATGTATCTCATAATACAATGGACACAGCGATTTTTTTCTCTCTCAAGATCAATATTTTTTTATTTAACTTAGATTTTTCTTGGCTCCTATCTATTGTTCTGATTGGATTGCCAAAAGGTTTTTATACATAATACGATTAAAAATGAATTTTATTTCTGAGATAATAACTGGACGCCTCTGCCTGAATTATGCATGTCATGTGACATTTATATACTGAACCATTTATCTTTTCATATTCTTTCACATTGTTGTTTTGTTTTTTCCTTTTTGTAAATCGCAGGTCATATTCAGTGTTTATTATTCTCTAGCTTTGTGTATTCATGTATTTATTTAACAATATTTGTGTTGATGTCTGTAGGTGGTTGTACTGACCTGGTGGGCTGTTTTCCGTGATTCTTTCTTCTACATATTGTCTGTAGTTGCTCTAATTGTGGTGAGTCTCAAATGAAACACACATATCTGCTCTAAAGCATCTGATAATACGGGATATATATTATTTTTTATATCGAATATTACATTTTATTTAGCTTTTTTTTTAACTTTTCGGAAATAGACTGTAACTGCACTGACTATTTTTTTGTTTGAATTCAATCAGTTCATCTATGATGGAAAGATTGTGTGGTGAGTCTCTTTTCGTTTTCCTCTCGTCTGATTTTTGCAAATCTTCATCTGACCTGACGTCTGGTTTTGATTGTATAAATCTCTCTTGTGTGTTTTAGGTGGGAGAGTCTGGTGCTGGTGCTCATGTATGCTGTATATATCCTCATCATGAAGTGAGTATTATTCACAGGAATATCATACTGTATATATTTTTATCATGATGTTTTTAATTTTGGTCATACCAGAGCGGAAAATGTTGGCACTCTCATTTTGTTATATAACCTGTGGATGCTCCTAATCAAGCCTCTTTTGTTTTGCCTCTGTGTCTCTATTAGATTTAATTCCAGCTTGCAGAAGTTTTTCACAAGACGGAGCGATAAGAATGTAGCCAATGGAAACGCAGCGGCCGGCAGTGAACTGGAGGACGGTAAAGACAGTTTAGACTGTAAATGGGATGATCCGTCTTCACCGCTGCTGGCTCCAGGTAAGACTAAACAGACAGGCTTTAAAAATTCAGATTTAATACAAGTCATACTTCATAATTCCATACCCTTGTCACCTTCAGTTCAAGTGTGAGGTCATCTGTCCTCAGTTTGTGAACAAACACAATAGAAAACGTGATAATGTATAAGAAGACTATAAGAGTGACTTTACTTGAAATGTAATTTGTTTAAAAAATGTCCAACAGTTCAGTTCTAAATACAGTCAGTTATGCTACAAACATCTGAAAATAAATATTATTATCTTTCTGGGGTGTCTTTATGTATACATATCTATGATGTGACTCTTGTTTCTAACTTATTACATTTTTTTAAAAATGCTTTTCATACATACAGTGACTTGATTAATGTTTTAAATTACTCAATTACATTTTAAAATATATTTTTACATATTTTATTTTTTATTTAGTTTATGTTTTCATATACAGTATATATATATATTTCATAATGATAAAATAAAAGTCTTATTAAAAAGCAATTATTATACAGTGACTTTATTAATGTTTTAATTACTCAATTACATTTTAATATATATTTTTACATTTTATTTTTTTAGAATGATATATTATGTTTAAAAAATATGTGGATGTTTCCATATACAGTATATATATATATATACATACAGTAGATATATAGATTTCATACTGATGAAATAAAAGTCTTATTAAAAAGCAATTATTACACAGTGACTTAATTAATGTTTTAATTACTCAATTACATTTTAAAATATATTTTTTACATATTTTATTTTTTAAATTATATATTATATTCAAACAAATATGTGATATTTTCATATATACAGTATACACAGTAGATTTCATAATGATGAAATTAAAATCTTATTAAAAAGCTATTATTATTTTAGAAAATCAAAAAAAAAAATGTTATTAAGCAATTAAGCATCTTGCATTATTAGTTATCTTAGTTCTTTCATGGGCGTTTTTGCCAGTAAGATTTTTATTTTTAAAAATACCAGATCATTTATAATTTGACCTTTTTTGTTAAATATTAAGACTTCAAGAAAATGTCAATGTATGAAAGCAACATGAAAAAAAAAGATGACATTTAAAAAGTTTGGTGTATTTGTTTTAAACTAGATTTGTTTTATATAGATTTCTTGGACATCTTAGACATTTATTGCACGTGCTCTGAAAAGCATGACTGAATTTGTCTCTTGTCTTTGTGAGAGAAATGTCCTCCTGATTCAATATTAAAGCAGATATGAGAAGGGTTTGCTTTCCCAGCACTTGAGATCTCAGCACTTTTGCTTCTTTCCGCTTCTGTCCGTCTCTGATTGAGAGGTAACTATCACTTCTGTCTCTACTCCCTGCGATCTTTCCACCAGAGTTTGTCTCTTTCCTCATTCTTCATCTGAGTCTCTGCCTTGTTTCTGGCATCAGTATCTTCACGTTTAACCCTACCTGTCTGTTTAGTCTTACTGAACCTTTCTGCATTAACTCTGCACACTCTTTTTCTGAGGCTTCTCAGAGAATACAGCTAATAGATAGCAGAGTAAATGTCTGAAAAATGCTATTTTATTTGATTTATATCAATTATATAATTTTCTTTGTGTTTTTTAATGTATTTTATTGGCTAATTATTTCCTCTTTCTCAAGTCAAGTCCAGTAAGGTCTACAGTCGAGGTTCGGTGGTAATGGTTGATGAAATCATTAACGCCAGTCCTCCAAATTACCGTTTCCCTGAAGCGGGTCTCCGTGTCATGGTCACCAACCACTTCGGACCAAAGACTCGTCTGCGCATGGCCAGCCGCCTCATTATAACCGAGGTACAGCAGACGCCTGAATGTACAGACCACACTGTGCTACGGCAAAAACAATCATAACATTTATAAATAAATATACAAATTTATTTTTGAAGTATGTTTCACCCAAAAAAGAAAATTCTGTAATTAATTACTCACCCTCACGTCGTTCCAAACCCGTAAGTCTTTCGGGATAGAATGTGCAGTTTGTACAGTATAAAAATCATTATGTCTATGGAAAGTCCCCAACGTGTGTGTGTGTGTGTAGCGTCAGAGGTTGGTCCAGTCAGCCAATGGTGTGGAGACGGCTGTGGTGGACGGGAAGCCAGACATCGAGAATGGAAACGTACCAGAAGATAAAACCAATGAGGAGAAAGAGAGTGAACTCACCTCTCCGTTCAGATTACCAGGTGATCTAATCCATCCATCCATCCATCCATCCATCCATCCATCCATCCATCCATCCATCGTTTTGTCTTATGCTCTATCTTTCTGTCTGCCGTTCTATTGTTCTATTGTCTTTCTATTGTATCTGTCTGTCTGTTGTTCTATCGTTCTGTCTGTCTGTCGTTTTTTTCTGTCGTTCTATCGTTCTGTCTTTTGTTCTATTGTTTTGTCTGTCGAAAATGAAAACATACCAGAAGACAAAACCACTGTCTATCTATTTGTCTGTCTGTCGGTTGGTCGTTCTATCATTCTGTCTGTCATTTTTATCGTTCTGTCTGTCCTTCTATTGTTTTGTCTGTCTGTCTGTCTGTCTGTCTATATATCTGTCTGTTTGTCATTCTATCGTTCTGTCTGTTGTCCCATCATTCTGTCTGCTAAAAGGTTTTTTGCTAAAAGGTACTTTTTGTTACTATTTTTTCACCGGTTTCATTTACACTTTTGGCATCACTATATGCATCAAAATCGCCACATACATTCAGAAAAGAAAGAAATGTACCTCAGAATGGTGCATTTAGGAGCAAATATGAGCATTTTAAAGGAATAGTTTCAGTTTCACACAACTGAAGCTCTGTATCTGGTTTCGTATCTGATTATAAACAAGAACAGAAAATGAGTTTATGCTTCAATATTTCTTTAAAACAGTAAATAATCGTGTTAATTGTGTATGTGTTTCAGGCGGATGTGTGAACACGACTAAATGGCTGATCTCTTGGCCATTATTGTTGATTCTGTTCTTCACCATCCCGAACTGTGCCAAGTCTCGCTGGGAGAAATACTTTATGCTATCGTTTATCCTCTCCACCGTCTGGATTGCCGTCTTTTCCTACTTTATGGTGTGGATGGTATGTGCGATATGTATCTTTCTCTCTCTCTCTCTGATTTGTCTTTCTAGACTTTATTAACCTCCCTCCCCACGCTGTCTTCTAGGTGACGATCATCGGATACACGCTCGGCATCCCTGATGTCATCATGGGCATCACGTTTCTGGCCGCGGGCACGAGCGTCCCGGACTGTATCGCCAGTCTGATCGTGGCTCGTCAAGGTAGATCGATCGTGCCGTTCTGATCTCTACAGCTAGTGGCGGATCAATAGAACTGCGGCAGGGTGAATGCAGATTTAACATGAAAAACAGAATGTTTTAGCTTCACGTAGCGCAGTGCAGGATCAGATCAAAGCACGACAGAACAGATCATGTGATTTCCTGTTCCTGTGTCACTATCAATCACATAAACTGCATCTCAGTGCCATCTGTCCTGTGTAGAAGTGCATCCCAAATCAGAGAATGGCTGATGTTACCCACAATCCCTTGCACTCCAAAAGAGATGAGTTTGTGATGGTTCTCTTTTTACTCTTTTGAAAAATATTGAAGCTCATATTACACTGATGTTTATATGTATGTATCTAAAAGTTAAAGGTTAGGGGCCCTATCGTACACCCGGTGCAATGTGACGCCACGCGCGACGCAAGTGTTTTTTGCTAGTTTCAGCCTGACTCAGTTATCAATGTCCTCGCGCCCATCTGTTCACCCATGGGTGTGCTGGTCTGTGTTCGCCCATGGGTGTGTTCAGGCGCATTGTTGGCGCGTTGATATTTTGAGGAACTGAAAACGACTGCGCCATTGACCAACAAAAACCTGGTCTAAAGTCAATAGCGCAGTATTTTTTTGTGTTATTTAAAGGGCGTGTTAGTAATATGAGCCTATAGGCGGTGCACAGCGCGCGTACACTTTGCTTATTACACACACAGGGATGCGCAGCAGCACACACACATTTTTAAATATTAAAATTACAATGTAAAAGATTATTATTGTGTACATAAATATAAAAATGCCTACATGTCATAATGGATAGTCATTGCATGTATCAGAATTACCTATTTGCAGTAATGACGAGCAAGCAGACGTCATTGGACGAGCAGATCCGTTTCCTCGCTAGAGAAGCGTTTAGTCTTTCCGCTCGCAAATTCCTCCATGTAAATAGCGAATCCGCCATGGTGCGAACGAAACTGGCTTTTAAAGGGAATGGGAGATGAGACTCTGATTGGTTTATTGCACGTTACACCCAAAACACACCCATGACTCATTAAGAGACTAGGGACAACCCTTTTGGACCATGCGCCTGGCGTGCCGACCATTTTTCCCGTTGTTAAACTAGAAAAAGTGGATTCGGACACGCTCTAAGTGCACCTGCACCGTGCGCTTCAGACCATGCACTTAGATCGTTAAAATAGGGCCCTGAAAGTTTGCATATACATCACACTGCATCACTTTAAAAGAAATGTGCTCTCTGAATCTTCGGAGAGGAGTTGGCACTGCTTGTTCAATCTGAAGCCGGTTATTCTGTTTTCTGTAGGTCTGGGAGACATGGCCGTGTCCAACACTATCGGCAGCAACGTATTTGACATTCTGGTGGGGCTCGGCGTTCCCTGGGCGCTGCAGACCATGGCAGTCAGTTATGGATCAGTTGTAAGCATACGTAGCCGCTTGGCAAAACCTCTTTCTGTTTGAACAGAGATCCAGCTGTGCTCCTCAGAACCCAAGAGCTTCTGTTGAGTCTGTCTGAAACACAGCTGCACTGGTTTAATGGCTCAGTGGAATTGTGGGAGCTGATGATGTGGTTTACTCCTCCGTACAGGTGATGATAAACAGTCGGGGGCTCGTATACTCAGTGGTGCTTCTGCTGGGCTCTGTCGCTCTCACCGTGAGTAAATCAGCACATTCCTGACTCATGTTTCTCTGTGAATTCTGCTGAAAAAATTTCAGTATGTTTTGAATGACAGGTGGAAATCTGTTCATAGTGAAATAAACATCCCTGCTAATGATGCTATCACAGTTATGATCATTAAAGTCAATATGTATTCTTAAACTTAAATACAACAACAACAACATTATCTATTTATCTATTAAAACTATCTGTTTATCTATGGTTAGACATTTCATAATTGATAGTCTGACGTTATTTATTCACTTATAGACCTCACATGAGTACGAGTTGCACAAACGGATGTACGTTATTGTTTTCATCTCCTTCACCTGCAGATTCTTGGGATCCACCTGAACGGCTGGAAGTTGGACTTTAAGCTGGGCGTTTATGTGCTGGTGCTGTACGCCATCTTCCTCTGTTTCTCCATCATGATCGAATACAACGTCTTCACCTTCGTCAATATACCCATGTGTCGGGAAGACTAGAACCATATCCCAGAATGCACCATCCTGATGTCACCATCATCCTGAGCACTCCAGAACCATCATCACCTCAGATCGGACGAATGTTAGTCTTCATTAGGACTAACGTTTGATTCACTGCGACTCGCGTTTCACTGTGGACGGAGAAGATCTTCCAGTCAAGCTCATTTTTTCTGACCTCTAACCCCAAATTTCGACGCAGAAAGAGGAACTTCTCCTTGGCAGCTCTTCTCTTCCAGTTGAGATCTTTAATATCCCAAAATGCATTGCGTGTCCGCCAAATATGGATTGCATCAGGAGCGTATGGACGCCTGGATAAACATTCACCCTTTTATACACTCTCTTTTCCTTTGTCACTTTGTTGAAAAATGTCTTTTTGTAAGAAACGTCTCTTCATGAAGTCTTTATTTGTGACTTATTTTGCAGCATATCACTTTTTTTGGCCTAGAAGGAAGCAGAATTTGTATGAAATGCAAGAGAAATGAAAGTATTGCACATTATCTATTATTACCGTATCACACAGGGCTTTTCTTCCCGTGTCCTGATCAGGTACGATCGTCCTGCGAATGTTTGTACGAGTCAGTTGTGACATATTGTTATGCGGGGTGGCTCCGCCCACAGTGAAATCTCATTGGTCCAGAATATCTGCATATTAAGCATCAACAATGTTGCAGCTGGCTGTGATTGGGTCGCAGGAGTGACAGTGGCTGCGTCTGAAATCGCATACTTCCCTACTATATAGTAGGCAAAAAAACTGAATGTGACAAAAGAAGTACTCATAGTACTCAGTACTCATGATAATGACAAAATGGCGAATGCAGTATGTCCAGATTACATTCATACTATATAGAACATACTTTTTAGTGGTCGTAAAGTAATTACTTATTCAAAATAAGTACCTACTCAAGAGATTATGTGATTTCGGATGCAGTCCATCTTTATTGCAGACAGATTAATTACTTATCATTGGAAACGTGTAGTGACTCGTGCCTCATCAGGACATGATTTTCTCTTATCAGAATTTTTGGGCTTGTTTTCCAGTTAAAATATCCAAACATCCTTAAAACAAGATAAGCTTTGATTTTGAGATAAGCATTTGTTTATTGGCAAATTGTTTTAAGCATAAAATTGACTAAATTTAGTTTGATTTATGCTTAAAAAAATAACTGGTAAGTTCAAATTTAAATACTTTGAGTTATTAAGAGTTTGCACAGAATATATCTTCAATTAATATTTTTTTTGTGTTATTTTCTTACATCACTGGCAAATTGTTTTAGGCATAAACCTGATTCAATTTAGTTATATAATGCTTAAAAAAGGAAGACAAATATTTAGAGAAGTAAAAATATTGCACATAATCCATTGTTATTGTAATAAGAGTAAAAAGGAGAACAAATGAGGCGAGTTAAAATTAAAATATTATGACTTTGAGTTATTAAGAGTTTTAAAGATGTATACAGTATGTCCTCAATTAATTTTATTTTCCTTATTTCCTTATATCATTGACAAATTGTTTTAATAATAATAATAATTTTATTAATAATGAGCTTTTCTTACACACAACAACAGACAAGTAAGAAAAGACAAAAGAAAAACAATAAGCATCAAGGTTTTAAGCATAAACTGGATTAAACTGAGTAAAAAAGTAATAACAATATTTACAAATGCAAGAGAAATTTTGCACATTGTTATTGTAATAAGAGCAATAATGTCTAATCGATTAATCACGATTAGTCGCATCTAACATAAAAGTTTGTAAACATATAATATAATATACACTCACCTAAAGGATTATTAGGAACACCTGTTCAATTTCTCATTAATGCAATTATCTAATCAACCAATCACATGGCAGTTGCTTCAATGCATTTAGGGGTGTGGTCCTGGTCAAGACAATCTCCTGAACTCCAAACTGAATGTCGGAATGGGAAAGAAAGGTGATTTAAGCAATTTTGAGCGTGGCATGGTTGTTGGTGCCAGACGGGCCGGTCTGAGTATTTCACAATCTGCTCAGTTACTGGGATTTTCACGCACAACCATTTCTAGAGTTTACAAAGAATGGTGTGAAAAGGGAAAAACATCCAGTATGCGGCAGTCCTGTGGGCGAAAATGCCTTGTTGATGCTGGAGGTCAGAGGAGAATGGGCCGACTGATTCAAGCTGATAGAAGAGCAACTTTGGCTGAAATAACCACTCGCTACAACCGAGGTATGCAGCAAAGCATTTGTGGAGCCACAACACGCACAACCTTGAGGCGGATGGGCTACAACAGCAGAAGACCCCACCGGGTACCACTCATCTCCACTACAAATAGGAAAAAGAGGCTACAATTTGCACGAGCTCACCAAAATTGGACAGTTGAAGACTGGAAAAATGTTGCCTGGTCTGATGAGTCTCGATTTCTGTTGAGACATTCAGATGGTAGAGTCAGAATTTGGCGTAAACAGAATGAGAACATGGATCCATTATGCCTTGTTACCACTGTGCAGGCTGGTGGTGGTGGTGTAATGGTGTGGGGGATGTTTTCTTGGCACACTTTAGGCCCCTTAGTGCCAATTGGGCATCGTTTAAATGCCACGGCCTACCTGAGCATTGTTTCTGACCATGTCCATCCCTTTATGACCACCATGTACCCATCCTCTGATGGCTACTTCCAGCAGGATAATGCACCATGTCACAAAGCTCGAATCATTTCAAATTGGTTTCTTGAACATGACAATGAGTTCACTGTACTAAAATGGCCCCCACAGTCACTAGATCTCAACCCAATAGAGCATCTTTGGGATGTGGTGGAACGGGAGCTTCATGCCCTGGATGTGCATCCCACAAATCTCCATCAACTGCAAGATGCTATCCTATCAATATGGGCCAACATTTCTAAAGAATGCTTTCAGCACCTTGTTGAATCAATGCCACGTAGAATTAAGGCAGTTCTGAAGGCGAAAGGGGGTCAAACACAGTATTAGTATGGTGTTCCTAATAATCCTTTAGGTGAGTGTATATATGTGTGTATATATATATATATAAGTGCCGTGATTCTAACATAAAAGTTTCTGTTTATATAACATATGCATATACATATGTGTGTGTGTGTATATATATACATATATATATATATACACACATATACACACACATATATATATATATATATATGCGCATACATATTGTTGTGTGCATACATATACAAACAAACTTTTCAGAGTTAGAACCGATTAATTGATTTGACTGCACTAATATATACACACACACACACACACACATATATTTACAAACTTTTATTTTACATGCGATTAATCGTGATTAAAGGGATAGTTCACCCTGAAATGAAAATAAAGCCATCTTTTACTCACCGTGCTGTTGTTCCAATGCCCTTTGTCCTTCTATCTTTTTCGGACCTCAAAGGGAGAAATTTTGAAAAACGTCCTGCACGCGCTCCTCCGTATAATGGCAGTGAATGGCGACCAGGCTAAAACTTTACAAAAAGGATACAAAAGTATCACGCAATGATACAGTGAGACGCGCACCATATATGGAAAGTGTTCAGGAGGCATACTATAAGGTTTTGCGAGATAGAAACCTTATTATTCAATCAAAATACTGAGCTCGGCCGTTACTCTGTGCGCGTTCCTGTGAGTGCGTGTGAGCCGTCAGCAGCCGTGTTGTCATGACAACCGGTACACAACATTCACTTCAGGAGGTTTATCTTATTATTAGTATTATTGTATTATTTCTTATTATTTACCTTATAGAAGAGACGAGAGTCCCGTTTGTTTCTATTGAGCCTGATTTCTCAAAATGGTGCGTGTGTGTCCTGGGTACCATGACAACAGTGCGGCTCGCACGCACTCACAGGAACGTGCACAGAGTAACGGCCGAGCTCAGTGTTTTGATTGAATAATAAGGTTTCTATCTCGCAAAACCTTATAGTATGCCTCCTGAACACTTTCCATATATGGCGGGCGTCTCACTGTATCATTGCGTGATACTTTTGTATCCTTTTCGTCAAGTTTTAGCCTGGTCGCCATTCACTGCCATTATACAGAGGAGTGTGTGCAGGACGTTTTTCAAAATTTCTGCTTTTGAGGTCCGAAAAAGATAGAAGGACAAAGGGCATTGGAACAACAGCAGGGTGAGTAAAAGATGGCTTTATTTTCATTTCAGGGTGAACTATCCCTTTAATCGATTTGACCGCACTAAATAAGTGTAAAAAAACAATTTTGCTAATGAGGTAAGCTTAAATTCAAATACTCAACGATATTAAGACTTTGATTTATTAAGAGTTTTCAAAGTTTTCTTATGATGTAAGAAAAATCAACTTAATTCAAGAAAAGTAAATATCCTGTTTTAAGGAATATTTAGATTTTTTTTCATGAAAACCCACACATAAATACTGATAATGAATAATTTTGTTTTGCAGTGCAATTGTGGAATTTATGTATTTTTTTATTTACGTTCATGTTTCATCATGTTAGGAGGTTTTGATGTAGCCTTTTTGAGGGCTCTGTGAATATAAACTTGCCTATGAAGAGATTTAATAATCATATTCATTTATAAGTGAGCATCTCCAATGTGGTTTCTGGTGGTTTAGAGCTGGTCTTGATGCTCATGAGATTCAATCCCCTAGTTTCTGATGGAGTTCATTCATTGTGAAACTGAGAAATTAGCACTTTAAAGCAAGTGAGCGGATTGGTCTCATTCAAAGTGCTTCCCTCTGTCAGACGTGTGTGTTTGTGTGTATCTTCCCGACAGTCCCACACCTGACCAATCTGTGCACTGCAAAACAATGAAATTCTTCCTCAGTATTTTTGTCTTGTTTTCCGGTATCTTTCTTAAAATCATGATACATTTACTTTAGAAGCAATATGACTTAAAAAAATGAGTTTTGTTTTTCGGTAGAAATTGATCAAAATTCAGTGAGTTTATGCTTAAAACAAGAAAAAATGATCTGCCAGTGGTGTCAGAATAATAAACTGAACTCAGATGGAAAACAAGATGATTTTTCTGACCCCATTAGCAGATATTTTTTTCTTGTTTTAAGCAAAAACTAATTTAATTTTCATCCATTTTTTCAGAAAACAAGACTTAATATTTTGTAATTGCGCTTCTTAAGTAAATGTGTCTTGATTTAAGAATTTTTCTACATCACTGGCAAATAGTTTCAAGCATCCTGAGTAAATTTAGTTCCATTTATTCTTTAAAAAGAAGAAAAATATTTAGAAATGCATATCCTCCATTTTTTATTCTGTCTGACAAAGGAACATATAAAGAACAAAACCAAGCATAGATGAATATTCTCTATAGTGTCGTTTTGTAATAAAAAGGGGTTACATCTAACAAAAACGTCAATATTTCACCCCAAACATTATATTTTGCACATGAATTCTGTTTTTGTACCATTAAGGTTTTTTTTTTTTATGAAAATTAAGCACATTTTCCTCTCAAACTCTCAGTGATTGGATGTTTTTATGTATTTTTTCTTGTTTTAAGCAAAACTTAATTTTAACATTTTTTTTAAAAACAAGATTTAATATCTTCAGTCATTTTGCTTCTTACATAAATGAAAATACTTAAATGAAGATTAATTTACTTAGAAGCAAAATTTATTTAGAAGCAAATTTATTTTGTAATTTATTTTATAAATACAAAATGTTTATTTTATAAAAAAATTTATAATTTATTTAGAAGCAAAATGATTGAAAATATTAAGTCTTGTTTTCTGTAAATGTGTCGAAATGAAGGGAGTTTTTGCTTAAAACAAGAAAAATATGTTTTATATTTTGGAGGATGATGTGCAATACTTCTCCATTTCTCTTGCATTTCTAAATATTTTTCTTCTTTTTAAGTGTAAATCGAACTAAATTTAGTTAGGTTTATGCTTAAAACAATTTGCCAATGATTCAATAATTTTCCTACATCATTGTCAGATTGTTTTAAGCATAAACTGACTTCATTTTGACACATTTTTCAGAAAGGTAGACTTAATATCTTAAGTCATATTGCTTCTCAAGTGAATGTATCTTCATTTAAGAATGTTTAGATACTTGTACTAGAAATCAAGACAAAAATACTGAGGAAGGACATTTTTTTTGCAGCGTGAGCACAGCCACCAACAGCACACGCCTGCAGTGCATTGTGGGATGTTCCACCGAGGTGATCTCCGGACAGTCGTCTCCATGGCAACCACGGCGCTTGCCTAGTTCGACCTGGCAGCTACAGAACCGAACCTCTGTGGAGACGTCATGTGGGATGAAACGTGACGCAAACATTGTGGGAATCCGCAGCTGCTTTTGTGGGTTTATGCAATATGAGCACTGCTGTTTCTGTGCACATCATTCCGGATGTCAGAGGGGAACAATATAAAAGCATTTTCTTTTATGAATGTTGAGAGTGAAATAGCAATAGGATTTGGACTTGTTGTGGACACTATGCAGGGAGGAAGTGGCTATGCTCTTCAGGGTATTGACTTCCTCCTCACAGGGCAGTTCAAGACTCGCACACGGACTTATGAGCCGCCTTGAACTTTTGAGTGGAAGACGACTTTCAGTGTGAGAAAGGATGTAGACCATGAAGGTGTTTTTGAGATGATAGTTTTGTTTCAGCTACACATCAAACTCGCTTCCCTCACAACTTCACCCAGAGACAATTACTTCCTCTTGACTTTTTGTACAGACACTTCATGCATTTCTGTCTGACAAAGGAACATATAAAGAACAAAACCAAGTATAGATGAATATTCTCTAGTGCCATTTTGTAAGAAAAGGGGTTAAATCTAACAAAAACGTCCATATTTCACCCCAGATCAATAGACAATATTATATTTTGCACATGAATTCAGTTTTTTTACTATTTTTTTTTTTTATTGTGAATACGGAGACCCTAAAACATTTAGCATCTTATATGGCCCCTAAATGGACATGGTGAAGGAAAAAAAATATGAGATTGAGGAAAAACCTTTCTCTCGCAAAACCTTTGCGTTCCCCTGAGAATCTTTGCGTTTGCTCGCAAAAATGTTTGTGTTCTTTGCAAGTGAATGCAAAGTTTCTATGGGGAATGCAAAACGGTTTGAAGTGAACGCAAAGTTTCTCGGGGCAACGCAAAACATTTTACAAGCGAACGCAGAGTTTCACACAGGAACGCAAAGGTTTTACGAGTGAACGCAAAGTTTCTCAGAACGTGAAGGTTTTTCACAAGCGAACGCAAAGTTTCTCGAGAAACCGCAAAGGCTTCACGAGCGAACGCAAAGTTTCTCGGAACGTGAAGGTTTTTCACGAGCGAACGCAAAGTTTCTAGGAACGTGAAGGTTTTTCACGAGGGAACGCAAAGTTTCTAGGAACGTGAAGGTTTTTCACGAGCGAACGCAAAGTTTCTCGAGAAACCACAAAGGCTTCACGAGCGAACGCAAAGTTTCTCGGAACGTGAAGGTTTTTCACGAGCGAACGCAAAGTTTCTAGGAACGTGAAGGTTTTTCACGAGCGAACGCAAAGTTTCTAGGAACGTGAAGGTTTTTCACGAGCGAACGCAAAGTTTCTCGGAACGTGAAGGTTTTTCACGAGCGAACGCAAAGTTTCTAGGAACGTGAAGGTTTTTCACGAGCGAACGCAAAGTTTCTAGGAACGTGAAGGTTTTTCACGAGCGAACGCAAAGTTTCTCGGAACGTGAAGGTTTTTCACGAGCAAATGCGAAGTTTCTCGGAACGTGAAGGTTTTTCACGAGCGAACGCAAAGTTTCTAGGAACGTGAAGGTTTTTCACGAGCGAACGCAAAGTTTCTCAGAACGTGAAGGTTTTTCACGAGCAAATGCGAAGTTTCTCGGAACGTGAAGGTTTTTCACGAGCGAACGCAAAGTTTCTCGGAACGTGAAGGTTTTTCACGAGCGAACGCAAAGTTTCTCGGAACGTGAAGGTTTTTCACAAGCGAACACAAAGTTTCTAGGAACGTGAAGGTTTTTCACGAGCGAACGCAAAGTTTCTAGGAACGTGAAGGTTTTTCACGAGCGAACTCGAAGTTTCTCGGAACGTGAAGGTTTTTCACGAGCGAACGCAAAGTTTCTAGGAACGTGAAGGTTTTTCACGAGCGAACGCAAAGTTTCTAGGAACGTGAAGGTTTTTCACGAGTGAACGCAAAGTTTCTAGGAACGTGAAGGTTTTTCACGAGCGAACGCGAAGTTTCTAGGAACGTGAAGGTTTTTCACGAGCGAACGCGAAGTTTCTCGGAACGTGAAGGTTTTTCATGAGCGAACGCAAACTTTCTAGGAACGTGAAGGTTTTTCACGAGCGAACGCAAAGTTTTTTGGAACGTGAAGGTTTTTCACGAGCGAACGCGAAGTTTCTCGGAACGTGAAGGTTTTTCACGAGCGAACGCGAAGTTTCTAGGAACGTGAAGGTTTTTCACGAGCGAACGCAAAGTTTCTAGGAACGTGAAGGTTTTTCACGAGCGAACGCAAAGTTTCTAGGAACGTGAAGGTTTTTCACGAGCGAACGCAAAGTTTCTAGGAACGTGAAGGTTTTTCATGAGCGTACGCAAAGTTTCTCGTGGGAACGCAAAACAATTTACGCAAACACAAAGTTTCTCGTGGGAATGCAAAACGATTTACGAGGGAACGCAAAAATTGACTTATTTTTCCTCCCAACTCATATTTTTTTCACCGCCATGTCCCTCTAGGGGCTCCGTAGCATTACAATAATAATCAGGTTTTTATTTGTTTACCAGTTATTTGCGTTACATAATGATAATTTGAGGGAAATGTGCTGTAATTGTCATGAAAATATTTTCTGTGCAAAATCTCTTGGTCCTTTGGACTTTGTTTTCTTTATGCAAAATATAATATCTTTATTTGTGGGTGAATTTTGACCTGGACATTTTCTGGACTTGCCCTGGAAATGCACATATTGATAATGCAGAATTTTACAGCTGTTGCAACTAATTTGTTCTTTAGATAAAGATTATTTGTACATATGTTTGAGATGCTTTGACCAATGGCTGATTTACCATCAGTTGAACTGGTGGGGTCTTCATTTGAGACTTCATTTGGGTTTTTGTTGTATATTAACACACACACACACACACACACACACACACACACACACACACACACACACACACACACACACACACACACACACACACACACACACACACACACACTGTCTACTAACACAATGAATTATATATCACATATCTGTTTATGAAGTCACTTTTTTAACAAGTAGAATTCAGATGGCATAATTGTTGTACCTCTTCATATTGTGGATTGTATGGGAACTTACAAAATAAGCGCACACTCATTCAATACGTGTATGAACTGCGACCCCATTCACTGTGAACTCAACGTGATGTGGGATTCATGCCAATAATAATAATAATAATAATAATAATAATAAATGTATGATGATCAAAATATAAATGTATCTATTTCATGTCAAGTTAGTTACTATGAACCATAACTGAATACATCTGTAAAACGTATATGAATGTATTGTCATGCTTTAATGGACATACAGTATCCAACCAATGCATTTTACTGTAAAGCAATAACATGAGAAAAAAATATATACATATATGTGAAAAGAATTATTCCTGTACATTTGTCATATGAATCTTTGAGAAAGGAATGTTTAAAATATGTCACAAATTAAACAATGCCATTTATACCTGTTTCATAGTTTTTGTGGCCTTTACTATGTTTTGAATGTTTGTGAACAATTAAGAAACAACAAGTCAAATGGAGTGATGGAGGCAATGTTAAGCTAGTATTTTATTGCAAACTAGAACAATTTCTGGTGCTGTTTGAGATGTACCGTACACTGATGAGGGTTAGTTAATGGAAGAGTTAGTGGAACCCCTCAGATTGTGTGATTAGAAGGATTGTACACTCACCGGCCACTTTATTAGGTACACCTGTTCAACTGCTTATTAATGCAAATATCTAATCAGCCAATCACATGCAGCAACTCAATGCATTTAGGCATGTAGACACGGTCAAGACAATCTGCTGAAGTTCAAACTGAGTTTTAGAATGGCGAAGAAAGTTGCTTTAAGTGACTTTGAATGTGGCATGGTTGTTGTTGTTGGTCTTGAGTATTTCAGAAACAACTGATCTACTGGGATTTTCACACACAACCATCTCTAGGGTTTACAGAGAATGGTCCGAAAAAGAGAAAGTATCCAGTGAGCGGCAGTTCTGTGGGAGAAAATGCCTTGTTGATGCCAGAGGTCAGAGAAGAATGATCAGACTGGTTCAGCTGATAGAAAGGCAACAATAACTCAAGCGAGGTCTGCAGAAGAGCATCTCTGAACGCACAACACATCCAACCTTGCTGCGTCATTCAGATGAGAGGGTCAGAATTTAGTGTAAGCAACATGAAAGCATGGATCTATCCTGCCTTGTATCAGCGGTTCAGGCTGCTGGTGCTGTAATAGTGTAATGGGTGTTTTCTTGCCACACTTTGGGCCTCTTAGTACCAATTGAGCAACACCACAGCCCACCTGAGTATTGTTGCTGACCATGTCCATCCCTTTATGACCACAGTGTACACATCTTCTGATGGATACTTCCAGCAGGATAACACTCCATGTCACAAAGCTCAAATCATCTTAACTGGTTTCTTGATCATGACAGTGAGTTCACTAAACTCCAATGGCCTCCACAGTCACCAGATCTCAATCCAGTAGAGCAGCTTTGGGATGTGCTGGAGCGGGAGATTCACATCATGGATGTGCAGCCGACAAATCTGCAGCAACTGCGTGATGCGATCATGACAATATGGACCCAAATCTCTGAGGAATGTTTCCAGCACCTTGTTGAATCTGTGTCATGAAGAATTAAGGCAGTTCTGAAGGCAAAAGGGGGTCCAACCTGATACTAGCAAGGTGTGCCTAATAAAGTGGCCGGTAAGTGTATATCTGTGTGAATATTATTTCTGTTATGACAACTCTCTGAGTGTTTGGCATGGATATGACAATGTTGATACACTGTAAAAAATTATCGCGATTTTAACGGTAAAAGACTGTAAAAATGCTACGGTGAAAAAGTTAACTGGTTAACAGAAAGTTTCCGTACTATATACGGTGAATAACTGTAATAGATCTAACCTTACATTTAATGTAATTTTACAGTAAAATACCGTTAAATTGACAGTTTTTGGAAGTGAAAAAGAACAAGTTATTGTGTAATTTACAGTGAAAAAACGTAAATTGACATTCCCAGAATTCCCTGCGTGACACTTCACATTTGATGTATTTTCGTTGAAATAACTGTTTCTTCTTAGTTTTTTCTAATTAGTTATGTACATTAGGGTTTTATGTTACATCTAATGTTGTTAAATTAATGTTTATTGCATTTAAAAAATGTCATGTGTGTTACCATGATGGTGTTTAGTGTTTGTGTGGATGACACTGTGCACCTTCGTTATATTAGTATTGTCCTCCTAAAAGCTTTGATTCATCATGTGACTCTCATCACCACTGTGATTGGTGGTTGTCAGTATATAACAAAGGTACTTAACAGATATTAGTATTTCAATAGGTTGTTAGTTTTTCATTATTTCAGTTAATGAAATCAGTTTTTTTTTTAATGTAAATTTAACTTCAATCTGTAAAAAACCAAAAATGTTGCTACCGTATTTTTTACGGTACATTTCTGGCAACCACAGCTGCCAGTTTTTTACTGTGTATGTTTGGTCTTGGCGGAATAGATCTGTTATTGCTGCTGCTGTAGCAAATACAGGACTTACTACTGCCAATACATACACGACATGCTGCTGCTGTACAATATAGCGTATATGAATTACCCATAGCAGAACTATACAGGTGGAGCTGGGGAAGGTGGAGGGTTTCTGAAAGCTTGCTGCACTGTTACAGCAAATGCTGATGAAGTATTTGAAGGTTGAGCAGTGAGCTCATTGGCTACTGATATAGCAGGAACCAATCAGTTGTGCCCTATAGAGAATGATGTGATTGCAAGCGAATTGAGTTAAAGGACCTATCAGCCTGCACCATCTAGAGCAGGCATTCTCAACCCTGGTTCTTGAGGGCCACTGTCCTACAGAGTTTAGCTCCAACCCTAATCAAACACACCTGAACCAGCTAATTAAGCTCTTCAGGATTACTAGAAAGCTACAGGCAGGTGAGTTTGCTCAAGGTTGGAGCTAAACTCTGCAGGACAATGGCCCTCGGACTCTTTATAATCCCCAGCATCAGTACAAAGAAAGCAAAGATATTCTCTCTTTACATGTACACCTATTCATCACATAGGTCTTTAAATTAAGTAGGCATACCCAATTTAATAGGCTATTAGGAAATGAAAACCCAAAATATGTTAACTAAAAGAGAACAAATGCACCCCCCACACACCCTCCATAAATGCCTTAAATGGTTGGATTCAATGACCAGCAGGTGGCAGACTAACACCACTGTTTGATTTACAGAGATTTTGCAGTAACAAATCATTGGATATTGAATATAGCCACAGATAATATTTGCACGTATGTCTCAATGCTTACATTAGATGCATTAAAACCAAACCAAGTGGCATTTGTTATAAATAATGAAAACGCATAGAAAACCTCCTGCAGCATTTTAGCACTGTTGAGACTTGGTTTGATTTAACATTCAGACATTTTAAATGCGCAGATGTGTTTTGGGGTCACTGTATGTGCATTAATTATGTGTGACAAAGAATAAATACAATGGGATCAAATCTAGTAACCAGTCTGTTCTCGTAAAAGCCTTTGGCTATAAACCTTTTTTAAAATCTCCTGTGAGCCATCTCATCATCTGAGCTTTTAAAACTGAATGATGTCTGATTTAATGGAGTATTTGTGAGTAAGAGATATAAACCATCTGCAAAAGCTAAACTCCCTCATTTTCAGGTAAAACCTCTTATCAAGGGGGCAATTCACCACCTGTCAGTGTTGGAGCATTTGCTCCATAATTACACCAGTTTGACTGGTAAAGCTGCGATTCTGCTCTACCAGTCAAGCGGATATAACAGCCTGCTAGGTTAACTCTGTCAGGGCTTTTTCAGCATTTGTCCTGCCTTTAGCTGAATGACTGTAATTTTCATAACTGCATATACACTGCATTTTTATCCTACAGGGACTTTATTACGTTTTTACTTGCATAAAGATCGCATTCAAGCACACTTGTTTTTCATTCATTCATTCGGTAACATTTCAATCTTAGACTGCAATCCATCACAAAAAGTTTTAATCCATGATAATCAAAACCATGTGACCACTAATGGCATTGCTAATTTGAATATGCAGAAGTACGAATGAGAGGTATTTCAGAGTGGGCCGTGCATCCAATCAACAACCATAAGACAGACAGAAGATAATTTGACAGCTTAATGAGAGTGTCTGAAGATAATAGCGATCCGTCAGATGTCTTCGCCCATCTGAGCTCAAGACAAACTCCTTCCACTTGATTCTGAGTAATGAGACTCACACCAGGGGTTTGGTGCTGAGAAACGCATCTCTTGGTCTCTTTCTCCCTAATGAGCTTTTGTACAGACCCGTCTAACAAGCAGGAATTTGCATGTGCCTTTTATGTTTGTTTGTGGTTATCAAGTCACGTAACCATATATGTCTCAGTTAGATTTCCATCCATTAGTCAAGGCTTTGTCATATATTTATATATTTATTCAACAGTTCTTTCTGGTTCTCGAATCTAATTGGCTGAGAGCCGTGCGATATTCTCCCAGTAATAGCACACATCACTCCGCTTGCAACATTTCTCACATAGTGTTATGGCGACCGAGCAAATCTCCACAATTTTACAAATACTACTGTTGCTGTGTCACAGAATGTAGTTTTAAGAGTTTTTTTTTTAGGCGAGAATGTAGTTATTTAGACCTCAGATATGTGACTCGTATATAAACATAGCGCCTATTTTACAATTTGTTTACAACTCTTTAGCAGATGCGAGCTCCAGACCCTCAGCGGCCTCATGTACCCGCAGAGAACAGCTTCATCTCGGCCAGTCATTTGGAAATTTGCCGCTGGCTCTTACTGTATGTATAGATGCTGGTTAAACATGAGATATAATTAATTTGGGGTATCAAACAGGCAATCTTTGTTTTTTATTAATCTATTAGTTGTTCAAAGCAAATCCATTTTGGTTAAGGGGAAAATTAAGTTTCATAACTTTATATTTAGGCTATATTTAACTTGAATCCTGTACTAGAGCGTTGCTTTTTTACATTTGACTGTGTTTGGGTTTACTTCCTATTGTCTTTTATTGTTAATTTAAATATTGTTGTTCAATAAATATTTATTTCATATAAATAATATGCCATATTTGGTATTGAGAGAGTCCGCTAGTGATCATGAATTCGTGAAATGGACTTCAGTGAAAGTTACATTATTACGCCATAGAACAAGGAAGTTGTTTTAGCGCTGTAATGAGATTCCCTTAACTTTTAAAATTTAAGGAAAACTATCGCTTTCCTCAATGGACATTCAAACTGATTTTTTTATAATGGATATAATACTATGGGCATCGACCTGAAGAATGAATACTATATCAGATGCAGGTAAGTTTGGTCGATCTTTCTCTCATAATACCATAATACTCTACATCAGTAAGCTTCAATGAAGTGACTCATTGAAAACTGTTAAACTGTCAATTTGAGATTTTAATCCGTGGTGGAAGGAAGTAGTTCTGCACAAAAGAGGGTTTTTAAAGACACTGTTTTTTATTTATTTACTCACTTGTGCTGTCAAACTGTTGTATAAACGTAATATCACACTCGTAGCTGTGTGATATGGCTGTGTACACTCACCTAAAGGATTATTAGGAACACCATACTAATACTGTGTTTGACCCCCTTTCGCCTTCAGAACTGCCTTAATTCTACGTGGCATTGATTCAACAAGGTGCTGAAAGCATTCTTTAGAAATGTTGGCCCATATTGATAGGATAGCATCTTGCAGTTGATGGAGATTTGTGGGATGCACATCCAGGGCACGAAGCTCCCGTTCCACCACATCCCAAAGATGCTCTATTGGGTTGAGATCTGGTGACTGTGGGGGCCATTTTAGTACAGTGAACTCATTGTCATGTTCAAGAAACCAATTTGAAATGATTCGAGCTTTGTGACATGGTGCATTATCCTGCTGGAAGTAGCCATCAGAGGATGGGTACATGGTGGTCATAAAGGGATGGACATGGTCAGAAACAATGCTCAGGTAGGCCGTGGCATTTAAACGATGCCCAATTGGCACTAAGGGGCCTAAAGTGTGCCAAGAAAACATCCCCCACACCATTACACCACCAGCACCAGCCTGCACAGAGGTAACAAGGCATGATGGATCCATGTTCTCATTCTGTTTACGCCAAATTCTGACTCTACCATCTGAATGTCTCAACAGAAATCGAGACTCATCAGACCAGGCAACATTTTTCCAGTCTTCAACTGTCCAATTTTGGTGAGCTCGTGCAAATTGTAGCCTCTTTTTCCTATTTGTAGTGGAGATGAGTGGTACCCGGTGGGGTCTTCCTGCTGTTGTAGCCCATCCGCCTCAAGGTTGTGCGTGTTGTGGCTTCACAAATGCTTTGCTGCATACCTCGGTTGTAACGAGTGGTTATTTCAGTCAAAGTTGCTCTTCTGTCAGCTTGAATCAGTCGGCCCATTCTCCTCTGACCTCTAGCATCAACAAGGCATTTTCGCCCACAGGACTGCCGCATACTGGATGTTTTTCCCTTTTCACACCATTCTTTGTAAACTCTAGAAATGGTTGTGGGTGAAAATCCCAGTAACTGAGCAGATTGTGAAATACTCAGACCGGCCCGTCTGGCACCAACAACCATGCCACGCTCAAAATTGCTTAAATCACATTTCTTTCCCATTCTGACATTCAGTTTGGAGTTCAGGAGATTGTCTTGACCAGGACCACACCCCTAAATGCATTGAAGCAACTGCCATGTGATTGGTTGATTATATAATTGCATTAATGAGAAATTGAACAGGTGTTCCTAATAATCCTTTAGGTGAGTGTATATATAATGTACATATATATTTATATGTTTGTGTTGGGTCAGCACTTTGTGCTTAGTGTGCAATGCGATATTGAAACAAAGCATTTTTAACAAAAATTACAAAAAAGTATGCATGTAAACAATTTGTCTTCTTTAGCACAATCTAATTAAAGCTCTGTTGTGATTTCCAAACAAATCCTGCCAGCACACAAAACACATTTCTATTCAATTAGAGTTTAAACGTACCTGTCATGGTAGACTTCCCAAATGAACCATTTGCAGTTCTGGATTAGTTCCATAAATTGCCTTGAAATACTGAACGATGGCAGACTTCCCCATATCAAAAATGATCACAAAATTGCTTAACCTATGACTGCTTAAGTTAACAAATCATGATGGCAGATCCTGAGCGCTCTAATGGAAGCTTGTAGATGTTTCCTATGATGGCGTTCATGAGCATTAGTGTTGGAGGACGCCCAAGTCACACATTTACGGGTGAGCGTGCGATTGCAGCAAGCTGCACCTTAATTTTCTAACATTATAAATCTGCCTCAGTCTTATTAATGCAAATTGCTTTTTTGATAATGTGCTGCATCATTGTATTAAAATTCATAACATACAGGAAACTGAGAAATATTGGTAGTAACCTGGAAGCCTGAACGCTCAAGGTTCCCGCATCTTTTAACAAATGAATTTCTGTGACTTTTCCAGTCATTCATGATTACTGGATTAGGATTTTAAAGGGGCTGTATGTAGAATTCAGAAACTCTTGTTATTAGTGACACCGGTGGCCGTTAAGTAAACTGCAGACAGCAACTTACTGCTCGTGCTCGCACTCGTTCACACGTAACGTACAAGAGACTGACCGTGATTCAAGGCCCCGACTGCGAAGTTCTTTTTCGTTCTTTGCTTAGAATTAAAAAGAAGTTGGAAATACCTTTGCAGCAATATACTGTTAACGAACATCCAGACATATTTGGATGAATATGTAAATATGTGCTGCACACTTTCCTCACAGTAACAAAATAAACACACAACAAGATGACAGCGATGAGGTAGCATCTGATCATAGCGCTGTGGATATGTTTGCACCATAGACTGTAAAAAAAGATGGACGACACAACTTCTCTCTCGCTACCATTGCATCAATAACTGGATTTTAGGCTTTTGGCAAATGTTTGTTAAACGTGGTACTGGAGTAAATTAACGTTTTGACATTAGACTCTGCACATTTCATGTTTCTATTCTAGCCCAAACAATACATAAACAAACGCCCTTTGCATTGCAAATATTCATTTCATTGCACAAAACTCTGATCATTTTAAAACGTTAAATGTATGTAATACTCTAAATCCATTAAATTCAGGAACACTAAATAAACGTATTCATTGAAAGACGTTAGAAGTGATTTATGAAGTAGGCCATTATGTTGTGTAATATTTGGCGGAGGAGCATACATTTTTACGAGAAAATGATACCTCACAAACACTGGGCGGACAATCCGACCCAATACGGCTCGGTTTTTCTATGTATCTTGCTTTGTCGAGCAGCAGACGTGATTCAATGTTGGCCATACTGGGTTAACATCATGCTTTTCCAGTAAGGGGGAAAGGATTGTTTTCCCCTACGCCGACTCCGCCCCGTGCCACTGACTAGACACTGACCAATTCAGCCTGTGTCTGCGCAGTAGTGAGTGTGAAGTGGAGTATCGGTATCAAGGCCCCGCCCACACTCCCGCAGAATCGGCTAGTATGGTTTACTGCAGAAATTTTACTGTGGAAATGTAGAAATTAAAGTTGAAGCTCCAATCTCCTCCCGAAGATCCTGAAAGTCTGTTTGTGCCTCAGTGACTACTTCGCTCAGAGAAGCTGTCAATCATGATGTCACTCCCCCGTTTTTATAGCATCAAATAACTAAACCCAAACTTATTTAATAAATACAAACACTTGAACTTACATCAGCGTGATAACTACCTAAAATGACAGAAACCATCTTTGGAAAAAATTGTTTAATTTGTCTCCCATCCCATTACATTACACGGAGAGGGCGGGGTTTATGACCTATACTGGAACCAACCACCTGGGGGCGATCGAGGCGCTTTGGCTTCACTTTTCAGGACTTGTGCGGCACGATTGGTTAGTACAGATCATTATTACAACTCATTATGTCGGTGTGAAATAAACAGTTCTGGAAATGTAGAAATTAAAGTTGAAGCTCCAATCTCCTTCCGAAGATCCCGAAAAAAAGTCTGTTGGTGCCTCAGTGACTATACTTCGCTCAGAGAAGCTGTCAATCACAGTTGTCAATCATGACATCACACTCCTGTTTTTATAGCATCAAATAACTAACTAAAACCAGACTTATTTAAAGTTCAAACTTATTAAAGAACAAACACCACCTAAAATGACAGAAACCATCTTTGGAAAAAATTATTTGAAATGTAATTTTATTTGTTTAGTTTGTCTCACGTCCCATTTATTTATTTATAGGTTTATGACCTATACTGGGACCAACCACCTGGGGGCGATCAAAACATTTTGGCTTCACTTTTCAGGACTTGTGCGGCACACTTGGTTTGCACCAACTCTGCAATTCACCGGCATCATGTCGACAGATGAGGTAATTAAAATTACACTGTTATGATAGTTTGATTATGAAGTATAGCTATTTGAGACTATAGACTATGTAGATCTGGCTGTGAGACTATAGTTTGAATTACACTCTTAAACTAGTTTGACCAACTAACAGTCAACCAAGGGGTAATCAGTCTTACTTTTTCCCAGGTCAAATTATACCGATCTACCTTTTTAGGTAACTGACTTAAAAAAGTTATGAGCAGTCTTGAAGAAAAAAATGAGATGACTTGGCAGTTTATGCAACTGCGTAAGCATTCGTTTCATTTGTCGTGGAAGAGAGGTGAACGTTCACGTAAACGTTCTACATCCTTTTGATTTTCCCGGCAAAAACGTACCGAGTCCTTCACATAAAAGGCTCGCATCGACAACCTAGGAAGTCGGGGAAGGCTTCATTTAAATTTTGTTTCAAGCAATTAATAGGTCTACATAAACATTTTGCTTATAGCTTTTTTTAAAATCACATTATATATTTTGCAATCAATTATAACTTTCATTATATGAAAAGATATATTGACTATAGAAATGTCCTTTTTAATCATTACTTTTAAAAAAAAAAATTGTTTAGTTTACAACTTTATTAATCCCACAGGGGGCAAGATTTTATGCATATATTCATAGGATTTATTTAACTATGGCTTGGCAATCAAACATTTTAAATTCTCTTTTTTTTTTTCAGGTTTTTTTTTCCAGTAGAAACCAATAAAATAGGCCTACTTCTCTTATATTTATAAAAACACATGATTGACAACCAAATATATATTTTACATCATGCAGTTTAACCCATTTGACTCTTTGAGAGGGCAGCCACGAATTGGACGCAAGTTTGGATAAATGACTTTGGCACGTGAATGTACTTATGATGCATCGAGAATACTTTTTTATAATGCATTTTATATTTTTATAGGCCTCAAGTCAAGTGTTGCCATCTTTCTCTCCTTGTCATTTGTTCAAGCACTAAACGCACATTTGCAGGCTTAGGGTCTCTTTGACTGGTTTTAGAGTGAATCTGAATCTTTAATGTTGTAAAGCAAATCCAAGAGTGCCTGCGGGGTTGCTGACATTGATGCATTTCGAATGAAAGATGATGTTCCTTCATCTCTTTGCTCTTCATGCAATGTGAATAATAACAAGTGTGTGTCTCTCAGCATTGCGCACAAAAATCAATTCCAGTTCATTTAACTTTTTATAATAGCAGATCCTTAATATTTGCACACTCAGATTTATATATTTCTAATTATATCACTTACTGAATTTACAGTATGGGTTTAAATATTTTGGTAAACAGCCACACTACTGAATTATAGATCAGTGTAATACTGCAGGGCTGAAGGTTAAGGCTGAATCTTTAATATTTATCAAAGAAAATAACATAAAATATTTTTTTTGCACCGTAATATATGTAGCTGTGGGCTCTCACTGCATCCATGTCTCAGGGATACACAGGATATTTACATGTTTGGGAGTCAGAGGAGGTTTCTGGAATATAATACTACAGCATATTCATCGTGTTGTCAGATGTTAATTGCATTTATTGTGTTCCAACCATGTAATTTTTTTCCAATTAGATTTTCTGTCATCAAAAAACAAACATACGCAACAAACTGCGATGCACTGTGTATTCTGACACCTTTCTATCAGAACCTACAGTAGCTCGTCTGTTTGATCGGACCACACGGGCCAGCCTTCGCTCCCCACGTGCATCAATGAGCCTTGGCCGCCCATGACCCTGTTGCCGGTTCACCACTGTTCCTTCCTTTTCCCCACTTTTGATAGATACTGACCACTGCAGACCGGGAACACCCCACAAGAGCTGCAGTTTTGGAGATGCTCTGACCCAGTCATCTAGCCATCACAATTTGGCCCTTGTCAAACTCGCTCAAATCCTTCACTTCATAATGTCATAATGTTATGCCTGATTGGTATGTATATATGTATATATAGTTCTGCTTAAGCATCACTTTTCCTTAACTTAAATTCTGCTTATTTCAGTAATTATAATATATGCAACATATATGAAATTTGCTAGCAATTTAATGAAAATTGTTTCAAAGTAACAATTGGAGCATTTCAGTGTTGGAATTCATTCTTCTATCATAATGTAATTGATACAGTTATATTAATAGAAACACTATATTATTAATTGCAAAAACTGATGAACATATCTATAAAACGTTGCAATTAGGAAATGCATTATTACAATTCCACTGCGGTGCATTAATATTCTCTAATTTTTCAGTAAAACTATGCAAGGTAGCATAGTATCTGTGAACAACAGCATATAACTTATCAAAGATGCAGCAAACAAGACTGTATGTGGCACAAATATTTTATAGTATTTATACTATTTACCCCCCTTAAGTGTTCTGTTGTACATCCTGACCCCATTGAAACAACTACATTTTACTTGTATATGTGTGTAAGTGCTGAATGACTATTGAATAGTGCAATTTGAAAAGCGCACTTCAGCATGTGTCTTCTCTTAGTGCATGAATATCCCTCTGCGGTATGATTCATAAAAACATGAAATAACAATGCAATCCATCTGGTGTTTTATTCTAAATAGTGTTGAAGTGAAGTAAATGGTATGTTGCCATATGAAACATTGTACGGTAAAGGGATATTCAAGCTGTCAGATGGTGGGTGGACGCTAAAGTAGAGAAATTCTTAAAAAGCACAATACGCAGTGGAGTGAGTCAACGCCACCCAAGACCGCCCACCATATGCAGGTGGCAATAAATTAATGTTGTTGAAATGGAATACATCAGGTTGCTACATATGCTGAATAAATCAGACATGGATAGTAAATGGTTTTCGCACTGCATACAGAGGGAAGGGTGTCTAGGCCTTAGTGTTTTAGGAATCAGTTTCACGCTGTGTGGGTCTAGAAAGGTGAGTCCCTGCTGATGGGGGCCATGTGTAATTTATTTCATTTTCCCAGATGCCATTTACCCTCCCATCCGCTTCCGAAGACACGGTGTGTTTACTCAAACATTAGAGGAACTGATTTAAACAAGGGCTGAAATAGAAATGTGTGATCGTCTGTTCGTGTGTACAAAAAGAGCACTGCAAAAAAAAAAAAGATTTTCTTTCTTACTCAGTATTTTTGTCTTGTTTTCCAGTACAAATATCAAAACATTCATAAATCAAGATACAGTCAAACCAAAAATTATTCAGACACCAGATATAATGTTTTACTCCTGGGTGCAGGACACTATAGTTCATTTCTGACCCAAATTATATCTAATTATAGATATTTCTGACCCAATTGACAGCAATTTTTTCTTGTTTTACGCAAAACACTTAATTTTGATGCATTTTTCAGAAAAGACTTAGTGTTAAGTCATTTTGCTTCTTCAGTAAATGCATCTATGATTTAAGAATGTTTAGCTATTTGTACTGGAAACAAGACAAAACTACGGAGTAAGAAATCACTTTTTGCATTTTGTAAGCATAAAAACCCTTCAAGCAATAGCAAAAACATTTTTTTTCTTATTTTTTTTTTATTAAACACAGCTGAGTCCTCAAACAAAAATGTAAAAAAACAAGTACACAAGTGGTATATATAATAATAATAATAATAATAATAATAGTGATGATGATAATAATAAAAATAATAATCCATATACCAATCAAATGGAAGTGCATTCACTTATTTCCTAAGAAATTCCATATAGTCATCGGATACAAATTTCTTACTTTCTTATTCTCATTTCTGTAATGTCATCAACACATCATAAAACACAAACGCAAACACATACTGCAGGCATGTAGGACTACTCCTCAACATTTGGTCATGGTCATGATCATCAACCTCATCTATCCAGTTTCTTCAATAATAAACTCATTATACTCTAGTTCCACCATTCTGTACTTGCAAGAGAGGCAAATATCAGACAGACACAAAAAAAGCAAAACAAGAGTTTGGTCTCAAACAGGAAAACATTTTTTCACCACAGTCACTCCACTACTGTACAGAAAGAAAACAGCACTTGCTAACTGTGGAGAAGCTGGAGAACAAATTATAAAACACTAAATGTTTTCCTTTGAACAACACAGCTCAAAATTGGCTGATTTACCTCAGTCAAGAACAGGACGGAGCACCTTATAATGCTGAAATGTTGTACCAAAGTACCCCAAAACAGTTCATCAGTTCATATCTGTTGGCTCGAATGCTCCTTGTTGGCTCCAAGTACAATTGGGTCAAACAAAAGACTCCATTTTGGTTCCTTGGTCATGTATCCATGATCTCCCGTGCTGGAGTGGGTTCATGTGGGAGGCTTGTAGCATTCGGAAGAGCTTGTCCGTGTCCCACAGAGTTCTGCTGGACTTCCATGGGAATTCCGGTTGCGTTCTCTCGATTCGGGAATTCTCGCGACTGTTTTCGGTATTCGAGAAAGGTGCACACCTTGGTCGCGATGGCCACCACGTTCTTGCCGACGAAGATGGTGGAAACCCGGCTGTCCTGGAAGAGCACCATGTTGACGCCACGTATGAGGATGGTGACGATGTTGATGGTGACCAGACTGAGAAGAGGGTAGAGCATCATCTTCTGGGGAGACACGTGGTCGCCCTGCACGCTGATCTCGCTCAGGGACACGCAGGGAAGAATCAGAAGCAAAATGTAGCAGTAGAAGAACATCAAACCTTCAGCCCAAATGGGCAAACCCGTCCGCTGTGGCTCCCAAAGGTTTGCCTGCATATCGAGCAGATCCAGCAAGTCCAAAGCCACCCAGAAGAGCCGACCCCTCATGTCCTCCTTCCTCCTAAAGGTACGGACGTATTCCATGCTGTCTAGAGCCACCAGAACCAGGTAGAGGCCTGGCACACAAATAGACAGCAATAAAGTCAAAGCCTTCCGGGCGACAGTCTCCAAACTCTTGCGGTCAGCCTTACAGTTTTGGAAGACAAAGTAAAGCTTGATCTCCAACACAAAGATATAGAGGAACCACAGGATCATGGCGTATCCTCGTCGAGCCGTCCGCACTTCTGCTCCAACCCAAACCGCCACATAGCGGAGGACGATAAGAAAGCAGACATCCCCAACTAGGACAATGATGCAGACGCCAATCTTTCGTGGGCCCTGGTTCTGCTCCACCAGGTAGGCGTCCATGAAGGCCATGCTGGTCATGATCACAAAGGTGGTAAGACACACATGCCGCTTGTCCGGTGGTGGCAACACCATGCTGAGGGCCACCACCACATGCACTCACTCACAGCAATGTCGTCCGCTCTGTTGCACTTGGGTTCGAAGGATTCTCGATGTTGCAGGTCAAGATTTGCTGGGCTGGTTGGAGTGGCTGCTTTTCCATCCCAGTTTGGTGAAATTTGAAGGCATTTGCATGTCCAGTATTTCGTAAACTTGACCCAGGAACAAAGTGAAAAGAACTTCTAATAAAAAGCCAATTTCTTCCAACTGACAGTTTGACTAAATGCTTTGCAGGGGTCGTATTTATTGTAAATCTGAAGAAGCAGTGTTAAATGATACAAAGTTACAAAAAAAAAGTCCAATGCAGGATTACTTTGCAATGGAAATGCAACTCTTAAAGACTAAAGAGACCTTGTTTCAAGCTTTGCTGGGCTACTCAAAGCAGCTGCTTTTTCATCCCAGTTTGGTGAACTTTGAAGGCGTTTGCATGTCCAATATCATAAACTTGACCCAGGAACAAAGTGAAAAGAACTTAAAAAGCCAATTGCTCCAGACTGACAGTTTGACTCGATGCTTTGCAAGGGTCGTATTGATTGCAAATCTGAAGAAGCAGTGTTAAATGATACAAAGTTAAAAAAAAGTCCAATGCAGGATTACTTTGCAATGGAAATGCAACTCTTAAAGACTAAAGAGACCTTGTTTCAAGCTTTGCTCTGCTGTTTGGAGCGGCTACTTTTTCATCTTAGTTCAGTGAACTTTGAAGGCATTTACATTTCCAATATCATAAACTTGACCCAGGAACAAAGTGAAAAGAACTTATTCTACAGAAAGCCAATTGCTCCACACTGACAGTTTGATTTACACTACTTTGCAAGGGTCGTATTGATTGTAAATCTGAAGAAGCAGTGTTAAATGATACAAAACAGGTCCAGAGCAGGATTACTTTGCAATGGAAATGCGACTCTTGAAGACCGAAGAGACCTGGTTTCACAATCTTGGTCTTGGCAGATGATTCTTCTCTGACACACTAAATGGAAGAGAAATCTGCTCATTAATCAGCAGGGTTGTATTGATCCTGTTAGACCGCACGCCTGACCGACCTCAGCATTGTCAATGAGACGCCATAACTTTCCTCTTTCACGGTCATGCAATTGGAAGGTGATGTGAGGATACATGGGCTTTCCCGGAACCTTTGCATGCATTTGCTGGATTGTGAGTTGGATGTATTTCTTGTGGCATGAAGGGAACTTTGAGGTGCGCTTTGAGAAAATGAAGGGCAGGAACTGAATGTTCAGACTGTAGATACTCAGCAGTTACAGAGTCAGAGTTCTTCAGGCTAAGTGCAGTTGTGGTAGGTCGTTTTTCCTTGTAACAGGAAGGTAACGTTGAGAAAATGGAGCCCAGGAACCAAATGTTCAGACTGTAGATACTCAGCAATTACAGAGCAATATTTGTTTGTATCTGCCAATGTAGAATCGCTCAGCAGTGGAAGATTGACTCTTGAGGGCTGGTGGTCTCTATCCATAGATCATTCAGACACAGGGTCAGTGGCTCCAGGGGCTCCACATCTGTCTATGGCTCCCCCAGGGGGAATCTCTTTTACTGGGCTTCAGTTTCATCCTTGCCTGCTCTTCTGACACAACCTAGAAAGAGAGAGGGAAGGAGAGGAGCTGTCAGCACAAAGTGGATAATAAATCACGGATTACTGCTAGGAGCCAAAAGCACATCCGGCCCTGCCATTGTGTCAGCATCATTTAAAGACATGTGATAACAACATTGTGGAAACACACTGCTACATGGCCACTTATTCATTTGCACTTTTTATTAATACAGGGGATGCTTACAAAACTGTATAATCCATGACAATATTCCAACATTGATTTTAACTCAAATGCAGGACGGTGAGAAAAAGCTGGAAGGGTCTTTGAGAATTTACTCAAACCTTTTTTTTTGTGCATAGATATAGTTTTTGAGGTTTATAATTTGGTCTTTTGGTTAATACGTCATAAATGCATGACATGTCTTTGATCTTTGATACTTATCTAATCACAGATGAATATTTCATTGCTCAACTGCTCTTTCATCTTTTAGCAGACATAACTGTGTTCTCAGTAATGTTTCTTTTAAATATCGACTTTTTGTCTCTGATGTTTCTCATATAATTCCTTAGAAAAAAAGAAAATAGATGCGATTGAGTCAATAGCCACATACAATAAGAGTACAGAGCTATAAAAAGCAGCTCAGATCATTTGATATTAATATAAGGTTCATATTGAGCTCTGATATTTGATTGCAAACTTTGGTATCTTGGCAAAACTGGACACTGTTTAAAACCTTGTTGAAACTAAATTACTTGCGTCTTTTATCTGAGAATCAGCAGAAGATCACATCTGTGTTTTTTCTTTTCATTATGCTTGAAAGTTAGTTGAGGGAAAAGGTATAGAGGCCACTTATTTTTTTCCACAGTAATCAAATCTTGCTATCCAAGAAACACAACAAACTCTTAAAATGATTCACAAGACACCAAGTTAACACAAAGACAAAACAATGATACTCTGAGACAGGGGGGTCCAAAACCTTTTTTTAAAGTGGGCCAGATTCGATGTTGTTGACACTCATGGGGGCCGGATAATTATCCACAAAATAATATTAACAATATTAGATTATATGTTTCGTCTCTTGGAAATGCACATTTGACAGTAGCTTGAGTTGGGACACAGATGTACCCTAAATTTATTTTCATTAACACAGAGTAACACCTGTAAAATTAACAACCTCATTTTTAAAGGGTAAAATTTAAATTCTCTTACTCAGTTAGATCTCTACTCTTATTAAAGTTAACCATTGCTTTCAGTAATTTTCCCTATATTTCATATTATATACACTCACCTAAAGGATTATTAGGAACACCATACTAATACTGTGTTTGACCCCCTTTCGCCTTCAGAACTGCCTTAATTCTACGTGGCATGGATTCAACAAGGTGCTGAAAGCATTCTTTAGAAATGTTGGCCCATATTGATAGGATAGCATCTTGCAGTTGATGGAGATTTGTGGGATGCACATCCAGGGCACGAAGCTCCCGTTCCACCACATCCCAAAGATGCTCTATTGGGTTGAGATCTGGTGACTGTGGGGGCCATTTTAGTACAGTGAACTCATTGTCATGTTCAAGAAACCAATTTGAAATGATTCGAGCTTTGTGACATTATCCTGCTGGAAGTAGCCATCAGAGGATGGGTACATGGTGGTCATAAAGGGATGGACATGGTCAGAAACAATGCTCAGGTAGGCCGTGGCATTTAAACGATGCCCAATTGGCACTAAGGGGCCTAAAGTGTGCCAAGAAAACATCCCCCACACCATTACACCACCACCACCAGCCTGCACAGTGGTAACAAGGCATGATGGATCCATGTTCTCATTCTGTTTACGCCAAATTCTGACTCTACCATCTGAATGTCTCAACAGAAATCGAGACTCATCAGACCAGGCAACATTTTTCCAGTCTTCAACTGTCCAATTTTGGTGAGCTCGTGCAAATTGTAGCCTCTTTTTCCTATTTGTAGTGGAGATGAGTGGTACCCGGTGGGGTCTTCTGCTGTTGTAGCCCATCCGCCTCAAGGTTGTGCGTGTTGTGGCTTCACAAATGCTTTGCTGCATACCTCGGTTGTAACGAGTGGTTATTTCAGTCAAAGTTGCTCTTCTATCAGCTTGAATCAGTCGGCCCATTCTCCTCTGACCTCTAGCATCAACAAGGCATTTTCGCCCACAGGACTGCCACATACTGGATGTTTTTCCCTTTTCACACCATTCTTTGTAAACTCTAGAAATGGTTGTGCGTGAAAATCCCAGTAACTGAGCAGATTGTGAAATACTCAGACCGGCCCGTCTGGCACCAACAACCATGCCACGCTCAAAATTGCTTAAATCACCTTTCTTTCCCATTCTGACATTCAGTTTGGAGTTCAGGAGATTGTTTTGACCAGGACCACACCCCTAAATGCATTGAAGCAACTGCCATGTGATTGGTTGATTAGATAATTGCATTAATGAGAAATTGAACAGGTGTTCCTAATAATCCTTTAGGTGAGTGTACATGTCTACATTAATAATATGATAATTTGATATCCCACATTTCTGCCACCATGTTTACACTTGGTGTTACTACAGTAAACCCATGGTAAATGTTGGTGATTTGTGGGTTGAAAAATATTCTGTATCGTTGTGACTCAATGTTTCTCCTGTTTTCCGCATCAGTGTAGTTGAGAATGTCAGCACTGGTTTCATTCGGCTTTAAAGGTGACCTATTATGCCCTTTTTTACAAGATGTAATAAAAAGTCTCAGGTTTCCCCAGAATGTGTCTGTGAAGTTTCAGATTAAATTCCCCACAGATCATTTATTATACCATGTTTTGAGTGGAAGGAATGTCATGCATGTATTTTTAAATGCAAATGAACTGCTTGTCCCTGCCCCCTTTCCAGAAGAGGGTGGAGCCTTTACAGCTTGTGCCTCGGATACTCTGCCAGAAACTAACAAAACATCTGTTTGGTTTTGATTATCATCTCTATCGCGGTTACGTGACATTGCAGTTCTTCATCATCGTGAAATTTTATTATCTGCATGCGTTTTAAAGCCTTATCAGTCTAAACCTCTGATATATGGTCTTCTGAGCGCACACACACGTGCAACTGGATGTCAGACGGTGCGTCGTGTGAGTATTAAACTAAGTTCTCTTTCACGTCATATTGCGCTTAAACTGTCAAATACACACAAGGTTATGTCAAAAATGCACTAAGTTCACATAAACACAGTCGGTTATGTCTGTGAACGTAAAGAAATCGCGTGTATATTAGATCTGTGTATTAAAGTGAAACCAGTGTAATATACAGTACCTACTGCTATATATGCTGTTAATATGAATCAAACAACAAAAGAAAAACAGAAAATCAAAAATTCTTACTTTGAATGCTGCTGTTAAATGCTCTGGTGAGGAGATAAACATGGCGGACTGTGTTCAGCTCACTCAGGGCGGGGTCTATGCTAATAGGGCGGAGTCTGTCAGCAGTCATGGGCGGGGCCTAGGCATATGTGACGTCACATTGCATAGAAACTGCAAACGGCTTATTCTTATACACTGCTTATGATTTATGGGGATTAAAAAAAAAGGAGTAGGTGGATTTTTACCATTTATAGGGTGGTTGTGTACACACATTTATGTTCAAACACCATGTAAAAGTGAATTTTGCATAATAGGTCCCCTTTAAACTAGTTTAATTTACAGACACATTTGAGGTTTGTATCGGAGATCTTTGCGCCAAACTCGAATGCTTCTCACTGGATCTCACTTTGCTGTTTTGTGGTCTCGTGATGAGACCGGTCAGCAAGTAGACACTTGTGTCTTTTGGACATAGCTAATAAATGGTTTGTGTGTGGGGTGTGTGGCAAGCAGGGCGAGGCTGAGGGACTGTGAGAACTGGGCACGCAGCTGGCGCTCATTATCAATCATGCCACCGGCCTCGTGCCGTTCTCTCACTGCTCTCGGCCTTGTACTGCTTGCCACAGGGCGGTTCAAACAACTCAACGAGTAGCGCTGTTTCGCTCCGCTTTTGGCACGTTTCTCACAAGCAACAGAAATGCCAGCGCTTATCAGTTATTAAACTTGCTTTCATTCACGGTTTAGTGCAACACCTGGCCTAAAATCTAGTGCTGTCACCTTGTGTTGACACCATGAAACTGCATGATTTCGAAATAATGCGTGGCGGGCCACATGTAATTTATTTTAATAGACAAGCTGCGGGCCGTTTAAAAATCATCCCGGGCTGTAATTGGCTCGCGGGTCGGACCTTGGACACCCCTGCTCTAAGATAATGTTTCTTTTTTAAGACTGATGTTAAAACAAATATAAGTATGGTCTGTCGAGCCAAGAACGTAATAACTAATCATGTGTTTGATGGATTTATGCAGGTCAGTAAACGTCCATCATTAATAATTCAAGCTGAGCGACTCTGGAACTGTGTTTGGAGATTAATTTAGACTGACCTGTTTAATATTCACACACCGAGCCACTGGCGTTTGTCTGATAGCCAAGGTCGCAGGAGTGCTAGTCAACACCCTGAGCTGACATTTCACAAAAATTAAGCACAAATAATGAAAAACCCGACACAATTTGCACCTAGCAAAATCTCATCCGCTTGTTCCAGATTAAAATATCATTCCGAACAATGGAAAATACTGCAACAAAAAAACAGTTGAACTAAAATCAGGTAATTGGAGTGTGTTTTTAACGCAGACCATCAGGAGATGAGTTAAGCCCTCTGTTATGTCCAACACAATCTTATTAGCATTTGGCAGAGTACATAGATAGCAGACATAGATCTCATTTCTATGCTTGTCAGCTCAGAACGGGGGCAGATTTAAATCAATGTAATAGTCCTCAGAATGATGCATTAGTGATCACCTTGGGCTCCTACTACACTATCTGTAAATACGTCACTCCGATCCAGCATCAGACCACGATTATGCCACTTGAATAAGAAAACACTGAATGTGATGCATTTTTTCAGTATGCTTTATGTTGGAGAAATATTAATCTCCAATTTTGTTTCAATCAATTAACCAAATAATTACATGCAAAACCGTGACATTCATATGCATTAGGCCTGTCACTATGAGCGATTAGTTGTCTGATCGTGGTTATTCGATCTAATGGCAATTATTTGGGATAATCACAATAATTGTGCAGTTTAAATTTCAATGACATTTTGCCAAAGAATACGAAAAACACTGTTGTAATAGATAGTCAACAAGTTAGTTAAAGGTCTTCCTTCATACAAAATAAAGGTCTGTGGGTTTAATCAGACTACATATTATATTATATTATATTATATTATTTCACAGCATTAAAGTAAATCATGTGGGCCTATTTTATTATCATTTTTTTTAATTATAGGCTTACACTGTAAGTGACATGAAGAAAATTTAATTTAATCGTTATTTGCAATTATTGCAATCATGATCATGACAGGCCGAGTAAGCATACTGTCATTTTTAATATTTGTTAATTTCAGTAAAGCAAATACTATTTAGATGTATAAATAGTAAAATATTTTAATTACAAATTCAAATACAAATTTTACATTTTTATATTAAAGAAATGAGAACTTAAATGTATTTAATCACAAAAAAATCTTAAAGGTGCAAAAATAGGCCTAATTTTGTTTATGCAAAATATAATTTCAAATTTTTATTGTCACAGGCATGTTCTAGACAGCTTGTAACATACAGATATAAATGAATTCATACAAATAAACCTTAAAGGCTGAAAGGTTAATCTTTGTAAAGAGTCTTATGGAAAGAAAACTCACAAATTAGATGTCGTTACTATGTCAGTTGCTTCTAGACACCATGGTGAGCAGATGGAGACGTTTGACTCCTCAGAAAGACCCCAGTAATCTCACATACGTCTCCTCTAGAGTTTCAGAAGAGTTTCAAATTGCAGATTTTCTAAGGCACCAAAGTCTGCAATCAAAAGTCTCAAGATCTCAATATAAACTCAACCATTTCTCATCAAACAATATGTTGGTATCCATATTAATTTTATATCTTTATGCGCTCACTGTAAATCAACAACTGACTCACTTGTGTCTTTTATTTCGGCAAATGAATTTTAAAAGAAACGTCTGTGACAAAGTTGATGCCAAAGCCCTTGCGGATGGATGTAACAAGCAAACCAGACAAATGTTCCAAATGTTCAAACTTTTCTGTGTGAAATCTTAATGTCTCTACAATATAACTTCCTTCAAAGTGAAGACAAGATTATATTGAGCACAGCTGTTCTCCGACACGGATTGTTCCACTGAGGAAATCTTTAACGTTGCCTGAAATAAAACAATGAATTATGAAATACATCCTCTTTCAAAGCCCTAATGCATAATGAACAAGTCGGCAATATTAATTAAGATATGTAATTCAAAGAAACACACTTTGTCAGTTGTTCTTTTCTATAGCCTATCGAGTGCTGCAAAATGACTCGAAATCATCTGAATAATCATCAAATCGGGTTAAGAAATCTTTGATCAGAGCTGATCAAATCACCAGTGCCAATTCATTTCATGGTGCACAGGCGTTTATCAGTCCACCAGTATACAAAATCATGTGTACAATCTTCTGAGGAAGTGCCAGAGTTTGTGAGGTTCATGGCATCAAACATTTGGAAGATATCCAGGAGTTTTATTGGAGACACTTGGTATCATGTAAACAAGATATTCATGAGCAGAACTGAATATTAGAGATAACCGGGCAGGCCAGTGTGTGAAACGCAAAGTGAATTCATGAAAATTCATGGACTTCACCTGCACAAAAAACTTTTGTGGTTTATTAACACACCGTAACTACATTTCTTCGCCGTATTATTGTTAAGGAAGTCATGCTATAGATGATAAATAGTGAGAGCATCAAAGACTGAAATAGTAACCATAAGCTTTTGACTTGATTTTTATCCCTTCTACTGAGTGTGAGGATTTTTGACTGTTTACATCTCTAAATAATAGTACGATAATCATAGAAATGCACAGCGCCATGAATAAATTAAGCAGATTGCTGTTTATTATTTACTACAGATGCTTACTTAATATACTATGGGGCTGTTGAATGCTTGATTCTGATTGGATGATGAACGTTCTAAGGTATGCAGTTACTTTCAGGGAAACGCACGGCTAAAGTAGTTCCAGCAGGTTTTGACCGCATTACAGCTTCATATCACTTCGCCAAATTATTTCAGTTATTTCGAAGGTCCTTACAGCCGATAACAGCAAAAGAACTAAACACACAACGACACCAAGCAAATAAATATAGTGAACAATAGGATAAAAATGACAAATTAAACTATCCCTTTAATAACTGCATTAATCTGCTATCAGTGGCTCAAGCCTCCATTATTAGATCTTAAATGATGTTTTGGAATTAGCAACGGAGGCTTGGGTTTAGATGTGTAAGAAATTAGTCCTGCACACAAGCGTTTTAAGGACAAAAATTGAAATACAACATCTGAACATTGTTTTGAGGTGTAGTATCCGTAGTATAAGTGGAATAATTGACTCCGGTCCATTGAATTATTAGAAAATAATGCACGCCGAAGTGGTACACCTCTGGTTTGCATTATGTTCTAATGATTCAACACACTGTCATCAATTTTTCCTTTCTTATAGTAAGCTGCTTTAATGGACTTTTGTAGGCTGAATTATTTGTCATGCAGTGAGAACCACAGTGGCAGCCGTTTCAGAACAGCAGACACAGAATGAAAGTTGCGTTTAACAGAGAAAAGGAGAGGCGAGAATCCAAATGCAGCATCAGTTTATTCTAAAAACACAAACAAAGGTAATCCAAACCAGGAACAGGAACATAACCCAAACAGGGGAACCAGGAACACAACAGCTTACAAGAGGTGTAAAGACAATGACCGACAAAAGACAACTGAGGCCTACACGTACACACGCACACACGTACACGGGTATTTTTATAAACAGAGTTTTTCCCTCCTCCGTTTAAAAAAAAAAAATCACGTCCACATGAAAACGCAAAACACGCTATGAAGCGCTGTCAAGAGCATGCCAAATCAACAGGTGGCAATATAACCCTAACCGTAAAGCCATGTTGGCCAATCAGAAGCCTGGAAAAAAATTTTTTTCCGGTTCTGACGCAACAAGCCAAAATCTCTGGTTTCACTGTCCACACGACACCACTGCAACCGGAGTTTCTAAAAATGTTCACCCTGGCAGGAGTTTTCAAAAAAGTTTGGTTTCAGTGTCCGGATACTGTGTTTGCATGTGGACGAACGGCTTTGAAAATACCTGTGTTCGCGTGGACAGGGCCTGAAACTCAAGGGTTTAAATACACAGGGAACACAAGGACTAACAAGGGACAGGTGAAGGTGATCAGTTACAATAGAAACTAGCAAGGTAGGCTATAAAACAAAGCAATCAGGAACTAAATACAGGAACAATGGAAACGAAACACTACAAAATAAAATAATAATAATAATTCGTTACATTAATATAGCGCTTTTCTGGGTACTCAAAGCACGGAAGGGGGGAATCTCCTCAGCCACCACCAATGTGCAGCATCCACCTGGATGATGCGACGGCAGCCATATTGCGCCAGAACACCCACCACACACCAGCTGATTGGTGGAGAGGAGACAGAGTGATGAAGCCAATGAGTATATGGGGATTATTTGGAGGCCATGATGGACAGAGGCCAACGGGCATATTTGGCCAGGGGTTACACCCCTACTCTTTTTCCGAAGGACATCCTGGGATTTTTAATGACCACAGAGAGTCAGGTCCTCGGTTTAACGCAGGGGTGGGCAATTCCAGTCCTGGAGGGCCACTGTCCTGCAGAGTTTAGCTCCAACCCTGATCAAACTCACCTGCCTGTAGCCTTCTAGTAATCCTGAAGACATTGATTAGCTGGTTCAGGTGTGTTTGATTAGGGGTGGAGCTAAACTCTGCAGGACAGTGGCCCTCCAGGACTGGAATTGCCCACCCCTGGTTTAACGTCTCATCCGAAGGACGGATAAAAGTCCATTAAAAAAAAAAACCAATGCAACATGTAACCAGTGTTGAGTAAGTTACTCTAAAAAAGTAATTAATTACTAATTACATCTTCAATAGTGTAATTAGATTACTGTACAAATTACTCTCTCTGAAAAGTATTTAATTACTTACTACGAATTACTTTCTAAATCCTATATCAACCTCGACTAGTTAAGTGATTCAAGGATAGACATGAAACAGCTCTTTTAATTCATTCAAATAAATAATATAAAACGACATAAATTATTCTTATTAACTGACCAAATTATAACAAATGTGAGCAGGATACATAAAAACATGCATTTTAAAGTTAGACTTAAAATTTTGATGTTAATTCCACTATTGCATTTTATATATATATAATTGTTCTACACTCTGTACACAGTATTTAGTTACATTACATCAGAAGTAACTGTAATTAAATTACAGAAAAAATAAGAGTAATCCCATACTTTACTTTTTCAAGGGAAAGTAATTAAATTACAGTAACTAGTTACACCCAACATGGCATGTAACACTTATACACATATTTTTCTTTTATTATACAGTGGTGGCCAAAATTATTAGAACACCTGACAGATCTGAAAATATTGACCTTTTTTGCCTCCAAAACATGATTTCATTTCATAATGTTCATGAAACATTCAGATGGTTGCTCTGAGCACACCAAATATCAGATGAAGTGAGTCATACTGTTTTTATCAACTTTTAACTTTAATATTTGGTATGTTCAACTTTTGCAGCAATTACAGCAGCACATCTCTCTGCCATAGTATCAATATATTTCCTCCGAGAACTTCAACACTAATGTTATCCCATGCCTTCTGCAACTGAAGCCAAAGGCTTTCCTTTGACTGTACAATAGATCTGTCCAGTTTATTTTCCAACTCGCCCCAAATGTGCTCGATGGAGTTGAGGTCTGGACTTTGAGGGGGCCAGTCTATCATTTTCAATGTTCCAGCAGATTCCAGTTCACTGTTAGTTCAACGATATACATTTTTGCCCAGAATAAACTGCATTGTGGAGCAGATTTTATGTCCATAATAAAGCATCTGGCTGCCAGAGATGAATCTAACTTACCAAAAAAGTAAGTCTCACCATCATTAAGTACGGCCAGCTCAGTGAATCACCTGGCACTGATGCCATCATTGCAGTATTAATCATCAGCAGTCTACAGCATGCATCTGTGTGTTAGGTTTGTCAAGGAAGTACACTATGCTGTCTCCGTTATGTTAACATGGCTTCCAGATGCTACACTGGCACTTTTGTTGGCATAGCAGATGTCCCCTGACATCCCTTTTATAGTTGTGCATATTGTATACTCTTTCTCTGACTTTTCGCTCTGTCAGAACACAATGTGCATGGTGGATGTCTGTTTTACAAGCCATTATCATAAGTAAACACAATAATATGGACGTTGTGCAGAATCTCAGCATAATGAAGTAAAACGACATGTTAAATATTCATTGGAAAACTATTTTCTGTGGCCTGCGAGGATGTCTGAGCCGTGCGTTTAGTGTTAGTCAGTATGTTTGCTCTCAGCTAGATATATACCGACTGTGCCAGCTGTTTACCCGAGGGCCAGTTATTTTATTCCCCCAGCAAAAATAATTTAAAATGTATATTAATTCAAAGGCATTAGCAAGGTCATGAAAATTCTGGTACACTAGGTCGCTATCATTTAGTTCTGTGTAATTATTCATGGCTTATTCTTATTCAGTCATTTTAAGGAAACTACACTGAACAAAATTATAAACGCAACACTTTTGTTTTTGCCCCCATTTTTCATGATCTGAACTCAAAGATCGAAGACTTTTTCTATGTACACAAAAGGCCTATTTCTCTCAAATATTGTTCACAAATCTGTCTAAATCTGTGTTAGTGAGCACTTCTCCTTTGCCAAGATAATCCATCCACCTCACAGGTGTGGCATATCAAGATGCTGATTAGACAGCATGATTATTGCACAGGTGTGCCTTAGGCTGGCCACAATTAAAAGGCCACTCTAAAATGTGCAGTTTTACTGTATTGGGGGGGTCTGGGGGGGTCCGGGCCGGGGGGGGTCCAAAAAAAATATCTAGTGCGACCACCATTTGCCTCACGCAGTGCAACACATCTCCTTCGCATAGAGTTGATCAGGTTGTTGATTGTGGCCTGTGGAATGTTGGTCCACTCCTCTTCAATGGCTGTGCGAAGCCCCATGTTGCAAGGATCTGTACACAATTCCTGGAAGCTGAAAACATCCCAGTTCTTGCATGGCCAGCATACTCACCGGACATGTCACCCATTGAGCATGTTTGGGATGCTCTGGATCGGGGTATACAACAGTGTGTTCCAGTTCCTGCCAATATCCAGCAACTTCGCACAGCCATTGAAAAAGAGTGGACCAACATTCCACAGGCCACAATCAACCTGATCAACTCTATGCGAAGGAGATGTGTTGCACTGCGTGAGGCAAATGGTGGTCGCACCAGATATTGACTTTTTTTTTTGGACCCCCCCAATACAGTAAAACTGCACATTTTAGAGTGGCCTTTTATTGTGGCCAGCCTAAGGCACACCTGTGCAATAATCATGCTGTCTAATCAGCATCTTGATATGCCACACCTGTGAGGTGGATGGATTATCTCGGCAAAGGAGAAGTGCTCACTAACACAGATTTAGACAGATTTGTGAACAATATTTGAAAGAAATAGGCCTTTTGTGTACATAGAAAAAGTCTTCGATCTTTGAGTTCAGCTCATGAAAAATGGGGGCAAAAACAAAAGTGTTGCGTTTATAATTTTGTTCAGTGTAGATGAGTTGGGCCATGAAATTAAATGACAAAACCCCACCACTGCTGGGCATCCATACTGAGCTGCTATTAAAATCATGTGAAATCACTTCTCAACATTGACCTGAAGTCATTTCAGAAGTAATCCAGATAATTTGCAGATAGTTGAGGGTTGTTGTTACATGCCAAAGTAGGGCAAGCATCACGGTTACTTTTGCTCATACTTGGTGGTCTGATCAAACCAAGAAACCACTTTGGCATGTAACTCACGCCAGAGCATTTGATTTTTCACCTGGTGGATGATAAAACAGGTGAATTAAAGTCACCAAGTAATATGTAAATTCTTATTTTTTGGAATATATCAGTATTTATTAGGGGTGGACTGTTATGTGTTTTTCAGGGCCGATGCCAATACAGATTATTACAGATCAAGTAGACAGAGAACTGATATATATGTCTGGTGTAAAAATGAAAATTAATGTCAAAATTAAGAATAACAAGTATTCTGACAAAAACTTTCTTTAAATGCTTTTAAATGTATCTTTAATTATGAGAACTGTTAATAATAACATTACTATTAATATATACCATTATATACTATTATTTTATCTGCAAATCAGTTTTGAAAATGACCGATGTACTGATAACCATAAAAATGCTTAATGCTAGCCAGGCCGATAATCGGTTGACCCCTAGTATTTATTATAAATTATTCATCTGTACACATCAATAACTCCCCTTCCCTTTTGCAGCATCTCTTCTCTTCTCTGATGACGAGGGCGGGGCAACCTGTCACTCATATAAGATCGACCAATAGCAAACCAAAACCATCCAATCAATTCCACATGGACAAAATCAAGCCCCGCCCTACACAAAGAAGCACTTGTACTGCGCATGTGTCGAACACGTCCATCCGCGCTCATCTGTGGTTGAGTATATTTTGGCTGTGTCTGAAATCGTCCCCACTACCCTTAAATAGGGCACTTTTTGAGGGGACAGTTATTTGTAGTGGTGTCCGAAACCATAGTGGACGTTATCAAGTGCACTCATTCAGTCTCACAATGCACGGCAACAACAACAATTTCTTTCGTACCAAGTATGTTTTGAAAATCCGAAAATTGTCATGAATCCAAAAATTTTCGATTTTTAACAAATTCGTTTTGCTCGTGTTTCATGAATGAGGCCCAAAGGCTAGAGAATACCCATAATGCACTATGAGAGTCGCGCACCGAATGAAGTCCTGGTGCCCGCAGCTGAATCATCCATTTTCCAAACTGCTCTGGTCCAAAGTGGCTAAATTCCTGAGTGATTTATTAAATTGTTGAATTAAAGTTTATACATAGTTTCCATGACAGAGTTCAAGATTAATCTTTTTATGTTACTACTGGAGCTGCCAGACTGCTAAGTTTCAAATGATTATTAAACAGAAAGCACAAACTATGCAAAAGCAGCACTCAGTTTCTGAATTCACTCACTCGACTATATTAGTGGAGTGATGTAAGGAATAGTGAATGAGGGTATAGGGGGCGATTTCGAACACAGCCTTTGAAAGCTGTGCAGACAAGACTGTGCGTGAGACGGAGCAGAACGTGGAAAATGAGTTATACCCGAGCCTTAGTGTTGGTGATATTGTAGTTGTGCGACTGTGGTGTAGTTCGTTTAGCTTATGTTCAGCTTTTTCTTCTGGCAGTTGTATTTAAGCTTTAAAAAAAATAATTTGTCATCATGATGACACAATGTGTAAGAATCATAAACTTATGTTGGTCACAGAGCTTATTTTCTGCAATAATCCAAAACCGTTGGGTTTTTTGTCTGAACCAGGGTGATGCGAATTTAGGGAACGGCCTACAAAACCTTTGCATAGTTTGCATTTCTTTTAAAGTGATTTTAAACATCTCTTTGCCCATTATGGAATAGTTTGGGGTTTTAGCATAATTAATAGCATAAATAATCCTTAAAAAACCAACTGACTACAGGCAAAAGAAAGATATGAGCGTTTAATCAAATATGTATTAGCATGAAGACAAATGAGAATGCTAATTGGATTAACGTTTACATTTATTCATTTAACAGACGCGTTTATCCAAAGTGACTTACAAATGAGGTATTATGCAACAAGAGCGATTCATCCAGGGGCACAGAGAGGCACCGCGCAATAAAAAGTCCCAGAATTGCTCAAACGCACAAGCTGTATGACACATACAAGAGATTTTGTAAATGCATGCTCGAAATGAGGTATTCTGAGCGTAATCTTTTGATTATTGATAAATTTCAGTTCAATTTGCAGCTTATTCTGGTCAAGACCCACCCACTTAAACAGGAAGAGACCATCTGACTGACATGTAAAGCAACCAATCACATTTAGCTTTCTACGTTTTAATTAATGTCAATCATTTGTATGAAACTTTCATTTCCAGGAGGCACATATCTTGCGTGATGATTTCATTTCACAGAAATGTCTTTCTCCCTTTGAACAAGTTGATTCGTTCTAAACAACATTTCTGTTAAAATGTCAATCCAAATGTGTTCTTTATGCACAAAGAAGGATAAAAGGGATCAAAGCTTGTATGTATGAATAATTAATCCTCAAAGTGAAGAGAATAAGAGCGATTCTTCCCTACTGTCACTCATTCCTACTGAGAAAAACATGCGGCGTGAGAGTTCAGAGAGTAACAGGCAGAAAGACATCAAACATTCACAATCATCATGTCTTAGATTAGCAATTAATTAATGAACATCCAATTATTCTGCTTCCCTGCTATAAAATTGAATAAACAGTCAAAAAGGCCTTACGGTGATAGTTTTATATATTGACTATATATGTGTGTATGTATTCATATACACACATATAGATAGACACACACAGACACACACACACACACACACACACACATACACATATACATATATACACTATATTGCCAAAAGTTTTGGAATGCCTGCCTTTACATGCACGTGAACTTTAATGACATCCCATTCTTAATCCGTAGGGTTTAATATGGAGTTGGCCCACCCTTTGCAGCTATAACAGCTTCAACTCTTCTGGGAAGGCTTTCCACAAGTTTAGGAGTGTGTTTATGGGAATTTTTGACCATTCTTCTAGAAGCGCATTTGTGAGGTCAGGCACTGATGTTGGACGAGAAGGCCTGGCTCGCAGTCTCCGCTCTAATTCATCCCAAAGGTGTTCTGTCGGGTTGAGGTCAGGACTCTGTGCAGGCCAGTCAAGTTCCTCCACACCAAACTCGCTCATCCATGTCTTTATGGACCTTGCTTTGTGCACTGGTGTGCAGTCATGTTGGACCAGGAAGGGGCCATCCCCAAACTGTTCCCACAAAGTTGGGAGCATGAAATTGTCCAAAATGTTTTGGTATGCTGAAGCATTAAGAGTTCCTTTCACTGGAACTACGGGGCCAAACCCAACCCCTGAAAAACAACCCCACACCATAATCCCCCCTCCACCAAACTTTACACTTGGCACAATGCAGTCAGGCAAGTACCGTTCTCCTGGCAACCGCCAAACCCAGACTCGTCCATCGGATTGCCAGACAGAGAAGCGTGATTAGAGCAGTGGAGACATGTTCTCTGGAGTGATTAGAGTCCAGTGGTGGCCTGCTTTACCCCACTGCATCCCACGCTTTGCATTGCACTTGGTGATGTAAGGCTTGGATGAGCTGCTCGGCCATGGAAACCCATTCCATGAAGCTCTCTACACACTGTTCTTGAGCTCATCTGAAGGCCACACGAAGTTTGGAGGTCTGTAGCTATTGACTGCAGAAAGTTGGCGACTTCTGCACACTGTGTGCCTCAGCATGCGCTGAACCCGCTCTGTGATTTTACGTGGCCTACCACTTTTTTTTTCTTACCACAATTGCTTCCACTTTGTTATAATACCACTAACAGTTGAGCGTGGAATATTTAGTAGTGAGGAAATTTTACGAATGGACTTATTGCACAGGTGGCAACCTATCACGGTACCACGCTTGAATTCACTGAGCTCCTGAGAGCGACCCATTCTTTCACAAATGTTTGTAGAAGCGTCTGCATGCCTAGTGCTTGATTTTATACACCTGTGGCCATGGAAGTGATTGGAACACCTGAATGCAATGATTTGGAGGGGTGTCCCAATACTTTTGGCAATATAGTGCATGTTTATATTTATGCTTGTATTTATTTGAAAATGACATCTATGTCAGTGGTTATTGCTGATTTTATTATACTTTTAATAAGTACCATTCTACTGAACATTACTTTTGTTATTTTGTTAGTGCTGATGATGAAACGGATGAAAAGGAAGTGTAATGAAAAAGAACTTCATACTGATCAATAAAAAGGATTGAATATGAATTCTTGTATCAGCAGCACAGTGAGCACATTGATTTGTAGGGCACGTAATGTTGTTCATTTATTTAATGATGAGCACTGTTCACCCTCAGGACAATAAATGTTCTTTTCCAGCGCTCATCCACAGTCTTTAATCTTATAATGTCAATATCCACTTTTTATCTCCTACTGTAATTCATTTTTTTTTTTTAGGTGTGATTCTATTTTGCTGTGCTGAACAATCATCTATTACAAACTCTTTTGAATCTGCTTCTCCAGTATTATACCTACACATTGCTCAGAAAAACAACAGACATTCAGGAAATAATTGTCTGTTCTGTTGTGCTGTGTAAAAGAAAACAGCACAGCCTGTCAAATCTATGCAAGAATAACTACAACTAGAATAGTTTGTTAACTTTGTCTGACAGCTAAGAAAACTTAGACTTGAAGTTTGAATATTTTAGGCCTTTAAAAGTGCTGGATGAGATCAGTATCTTAAGGGAAGATCATAAGTCGGGAAAAATAAAGCATGCAAAGTTAGAACGTCTCAAGTGCTGTTTTGAGTTTAGTGGATGTAGCTTTAAAACTACAAGATGAATTTAAATTTTCATTGGAGATTTTATGGATATGTTGTCAAGCCAACATAATAAATTCTTTAAAAGTAAAATGAACAAATGCATTAGTCAGAAACCTGCTAAAGAGTTACAAAAAAAGAGAACCTCTTAGAAACATCCAGAGTTTTGCCTGCTGGGAAATCTGAAACTTGCCAGAAATTACATTTTCGCAGGACATTTTGCGCTGATGTACTTGGGTAGTAAATTATTATTTAGATGCAACTTTTTTTAAAACTGGACCTATTATGCAAAATTCACTTTTACATGGTGTTTGAACATAAATGTGTGTAGGCAGTGTGTTACACAACCACCTTATAATGGTAAAAATCCACCCACTCCTTTTTTTTTTAATACCCATGAATCATAAGCAGTGTATAAGAATAAGCCGTTTGAAGTTTCTATGCAATGTGACGTCACATATGCTTAGGCCCCACCCACAACTGCTGACAGACTCCGCCCTATTAGTATAGACCCCGCCCTGAGTGAGCTGTACACAGTCCGCCATGTTTATCTCCTCACCAGAGCATTTAACAGCAGCTTTCAAGTAAGAAATGTATTCTTATTAAAGCTACTAAAGTTATTATCAAGATCAGAGAGATTTTCTGTTTTTCCTTTGTTGTTTGATTCATATTAACAGCATATACAGCAGTAGGTACTATTACACTGCTTTCACTTACACAGACCTAATATACACATGCGATTTCTTTACTTGCTGTTTACAGACATAACTGACTGTGTTTATGTGAACTTTGTGTGTTTTTGACATGACCTTGTGTGTATTTGACAGTTTAAGCGCAATAAGGCGTGAACTTGAACTTAGTTTAATACTCACGGGACGCGCCGTCTGACATCCAGCTTTCTGTGTGCGTGCTTCAGATGTGTGCGTTCAGAAAACCATATATCAGAAGTTTAAATTGATATGGCTTTAAAGGTGCCATAGAATGCATTGATACAATATTTTAAATTGTTCTCTGATATAATATAAGGTATGTGGCTTAGGTAAGGGCAAAAATTCTCCAGATACGGTTTTACATGTCCATTTACAACCCTAGGATTTGTCCCTAGAATGAAATGGGCTGTTATTACCTTATTTGGAAGGGTTATGAATAATAATGTTGAGCTCTGCTCTGATTGGCTGTTTCACAGCAAGGTGTGCAAATGGTTGCTTACTTAGGTTTAAGTAAAACACCTGATAGAATACGTGTTCTTTTAACAGAAAAGCTCTGATTGGAGGATTTAAATGTCTGGCAACCTCAGGCATTAAAACGCTCGAACGCTCCTCTTTTTCCCCCTGACAAAACCAAAGAGTAGTTTTGGTTAAGTTTTTATTTTTTAAACTACATTTTAGTCTCGTCTTTAACACAGAGCAGGTTGCAAGCCATTGTAAAACGAAATTGTAGTAAAACGAAAGGCACCTTCGTTAGCCGGTTCGCTATCTGTGTACAAAACGGGCTGGGAAGAGGGCGGACTCTTATATTCAAATAACTAGCTAGTTATGTCAAAACTGGCAACAAACTGAAACAGCTCACCGAATGACACATTTTCAGACTCAGACAGTTTATAACAAACTGGATGCATGCTTTCTTTTCAGCTTTTCTGAGCTGGCAGACACAGCAGAATCCTAACTAAATGCAAAAAAAGCTACAAAAGTGAAAGTTTCATTCTATGGCACCTTTAAAACACATGCAGATAATAAACTTTCTTGATGAGGAAGAACTGCAATGTCACGTGAGCGTGACCGGCCGCGATAGATATGATTGCCAAAAACTAAAACATCTGCTTTTTTTTTATTGAGTATCGGCACGAGCTATAAAGGCTCCGCCCTCTTTTGGAAAGCGGCAGCTCATTTGCATTTAAAGAAACATGTTCCACTCAAAAATGGGCGTTTACAACATGGTATTAAAAATGATCTGTGGCGTATTTTGAGCTGAAACTTCACACACACATTCTGGGGACACCAGAGACTTATATTACATCTTGTAAAAAGGGGCATAATAGGTCCCCCTTTAAGTTAAATAGACACTCCATATTTTTGTTTCTACATTTAGGTCCATTTATGTTCTAGGTAGTTCTTAATTGTTGCTTAAGTGGGTTTGTTTGAATCACTAACTCCCAAGTATGAGCAATAGTGATTGTAGCCTTAGTAAACACCACTAATGAATAAATATTGTTTTAAGTAGCTCATTAATAATAATCAGCAACTATAGCAGGTTTAATTACGCTTATTTTGCATTTTAATAAATGCTTCTCATCCAGACAATTATGCACTAATTTGCTACATTGTACAGTAATTTCATCTGGAGCGGGCCTGAGCTGTGTGTGATTTATTTAGGAGATTAAAGAGATAAACACGTTACTTTTTGTGTGCAATTAAAAATATAACCTTTTATCACACTCACATCAGGATACCAAATCCACAAGTCTACTAAACCTCTCTTTGGATTTCATATTTGTTTTAGTTGTTCATAAATCACATGATATTCTAGTCACTATATGGTTTATAATGTTTTGAGTAGCACAGGTTTCGTGGCTAGAGTTAGAGGTTTGTTCAGATCAATAACTCTATTATGAGCAGCAGTGACTTGGTAAACACAAATAACTGATTAAAATGAATGTAAAAGCAACTCAGATCAGAGCAGAGAAGACTAACCCCTCAGAGCAAAGACTTGATTTTTCTATCAGTCGTGTTAATCACTGTGGTGGATAAAGTAATGAAAGTATCTACTCTGTATTCACCAAACACATCCAGCTCAGATAATCACTCTCTCTCATGCTCTCCAGAGCCTCAATTAATGCATGGGATTGTGATTATACCAGCCATTCCACCTTTAGCACTCACGGATTAAGTCAATGTCAAACCGTTCAGTTCAGGATCAGTCCATTCCTGATCAAACCATCCAATTTGACCTGATGTTGCCAATTCATACGCAATATATCAGAAAGTCTAGAGGTTCAATCAGGAATGGACCGATCCCTGAATGGAGTGACATTGTCTTCACTTTTGCAAATGCAGTATTTTTGAAGGTTATTTAAACTCTTATTTGGAACAAAACAGTTTACACTGCTGTTCAAATGTATGGGGTCAGTTTTATTTTTTTGTCTCTTCTGCTCACCAAGGCTGCATTTATTTGATGGAAAATACAGTACAAATTGTGAAATATTATTACAATTTAAAATAGCTGTTTTCTATTTGAATATATTTTCAAATGTAATTTATTACTATGATCAAAGCTGAATTTTCAGCATCATTACTCCAGTCTTCAGTGTCACATGATCCTTCAGAAATCATTCTAATATGCTGATTTGCTGCTCAAGAAATACACTATATTGCCAAAATTATTGGGACACCCCTCCAAATCATTGAATTCAGGTGTTCCAATCACTTCCATGGCCACAGGTGTATAAAATCAAGCACTAGGCATGCAGACGCTTCTACAAACATTTGTGAAAGAATGGGTCGCTCTCAGGAGCTCAGTGAATTCAAGCGTGGTACCGTGATAGGTTGCCACCTGTGCAATAAGTCCATTCGTGAAATTTCCTCACTACTAAATATTCCACGCTCAACTGTTAGTGGTATTATAACAAAGTGGAAGCAATTGGGAACAACAGCAACTCAGCCACGAAGTGGTAGGCCACGTAAAATCACAGAGCGGGGTCAGCGCATGCTGAGGGTCACAGTGCGCAGAAGTCGCCAACTTTCTGCAGAGTCAATAGCTACAGACCTCCAAACTTCGTGTGGCCTTCAGATTAGCTCAAGAACAGTGCGTAGAGAGCTTCATGGAATGGGTTTTCATGGCGAGCAGCTCATCCAAGCCTTACATCAAGTGCAATGCAAAGCGTCGGATGCAGTGGGGTAAAGCACGCCGCCATTGGACTCTAGAGCAGTGGAGACGTGTTCTCTGGAGTGACCAATCACGCTTCTCTGTCTGGCAATCCGATGGATGAGTCTGGGTTTGAGAACGGTACTTACCTGACTGCATTGTGCCAAGTGTAAAGTTTGGTGGAGGGGGGATTATGGTGTGGGGTTGTTTATCAGGGGTTGGGCTTGGCCCCTTAGTTCCAGTGAAAGGAATGCTTCAGCATACCAAGACATTTTGGACAATTTCATGCTCCCAACTTTGTGGGAACAGTTTGGGGATGGCCCCTCCCTGTTCCAACATGACTGCGCACCAGTGCACAAAGCAAGGTCCATAAAGACATGGATGAGCGAGTTTGGTGTGGAGGAACTTGACTGGCCTGCACAGAGTCCTGACCTCAACCCGACAGAACACCCTTGGGATGAATTAGAGCGGAGACTGCGAGCCAGGCCTTCTCGTCCAACATCAGTGCCTGACCTCACAAATGTGCTTCTAGAAGAATGGTCAAAAATTCCCATAAACACACTCCTAAACCTTGTGGAAAGCCTTCCCAGAAGAGTTGAAGCTGTTATAGCTGCAAAGGGTGGGCCAACTCCATATTAAACCCTACGGATTAAGAATGGGATGTCATTAAAGTTCATGTGCATGTAAAGGCAGCCGTCCCAAAACTTTTTGCAATATAATGTATCTCTTATTATCAATTTGTCAGGATACTTTGACGAATAGAAAGTTCAGAAGATCAGCATTTATTTGAAATAAAAATATTTTTTGACATTATAAATGTATTTACTGTCAGTTGTGATCAATTTAATGCATCCTTGCAAAATAAAAGTTTTTTTTTTTTTTTAAAACAAAAATCTTTTGAATGGTATTATCTGCATATGTTAACACTGTAGTATCATGTGTCTGTATAGTTATATGCATATGCAATTTGTATGTATAGTGTTGTCAGGTTCAGTTATGGTATTTAGGAAGGAGGTGCATGTATAATCTATGGTTTTGTAACTTAAATGTTTGTGTGACATGCTATTCAGAGTTTTATGCATGAGGAAATAATGGCAAACGTCAATGTATTTTGAAATAACGCAGGAGCAGCTTTTCTCCAGACGTCAAAACTGCTCCAGCTAATCAAATCAGATCAATGTTTAATTCGGATTGAGTCTCACGCTGTGAGCTGTCTCACATCGCAGCATTACAAATCACAGATTTACACATTTATTAACATCAAATGAGCAAATGTGTCATTATTCTGACTAGAAGCATAATGCAAAGCTCTCTGCATGTTTTTAAGGTCATAGCTGACTTCAACCAATACAGACTAAAGCAGAATCATGTCTTCAGGCCGAAAAAAAAGCTCTAGACATTAATAAGTTTGACACTTAACCATCTGAGTTTGCTACCGAACGCTAGTGGAAATCTACTGTTGAATTATGCAGATTCAATGCTGCAAAACCCCATCTGCATAAAAACATTTTAAGTGAATAAATTGCATATAAATATTTTCTGGTAAAGCACTCAAAATTAAATAATTAAGAACATGTTTTGTGTCACGTCTTCTTTCCAACATTTCATTGGAAAAGTTGCACCAGACACATTTCTGGCTGAGGATCTGGAACGACTTTCCTCCTGTCAATCAGATTAATTTTGTCTGCGCATCAGGATTTAGGGTCAACCAACAGGGTCAATTAATTATAGACAATTACTGTATGTGTGCATCCATGTCTTTTACTACTCTTTGACAACAGGGGTCAAAGGGGAGGCAGCGTAACGTGCCTTGTGCCAATTTTAAAAGAAATTGTGAGCGTGGACAGTTTGCCAGAAATGTCTCTGGATGGGTGAAGAGCTCTGCCAACAGCTTAAGACGCAATGTGCAATTAAGACTGAGAAGTTCATTAGGCAATGGAGAAGAAACTCTTCTGAGGGGTGTGAACTCAGATTTTGATGCTAATATTAAGGGGTCCTGTAGTGTGTAATGTTGCTGTTTGAGTCCCTCCAAAGTGAGTTATTCTCTATATCAGTGAAACGCCTCCATTGTCAAGGGGTCTGGTTGAGTTAGTTAGAAGTGTGTTGAAACCATAGAAACATGACGTCACCCGTAGGTTTCTGAAGAGCATTTTTGAAGCCCAAAGTGGGCGGAGCTGACCGTTGCCATTTTGGCAGCGCGTCACGCCCTCATAACCAAAAATGGGAAAAGAGGCGGGGCGTGGGTGGAGCTGAGGTGCCTGGTTGCTGAAACTACGCCCACCTAGCTCGACGTGATCAAGTTAGCTCAGGCTAAGTAGCTAATGCTATATGCTACTGGTAGCATAGAGATTGCTAGTCGGGGCATTGGCGGTAAATACAACTTAAATTACTACAGTGTCCAAAAGATCATAATAAATGTATTTTAGCTTAAAAAAGGTTGTGGACATCACAGTCCTCATTCTGTTCCATTGCACTGTCTATTCTTGAGAAATTACAGGCCTATTTCCTACACATATTTTTGAGGACGTCAACTATTAAAACAAATACTTCCATTATAGTCTGTCTTTGTAAATGTTACGCTATTTATGAAATGCAGGCGTAACATTATATGACAACGTATTAGACTGTTTATACAGTCTATGGTTTCAGCCTACAGCTAATCACAGTCTGTTGGATTCTGGAGTGTAGTAAAGTTTGAAATAAAATTATAAATAATAAATAAAACTTTATATTCGAATTTCACTCACCGGAAAAAAATTGAGCTCAGACTTCTTGGACGGTCTGTTAGTACAATTAACCGCACAGCAAGCCATATTATTTGATAATTGTATGAAATAATCCCGAAAAAAGCACAAACATGGCAGAGATGCCAAGTTCAGTGGCTGGAATTAGCTGAGGTGACGTGACGGCTAACAGACAGCAGATAAACGCCAGTAGTGACAGCAGCAGCAATCCACCTGTCACTCAAGAGGCCACGCCCTTAATTATGCAGAACTTTAAGGCTTAATATCATTTAAAAGGATGAGTTATAAAAAAAGTTCCCCCCCTCACAGTTGTCATGAAGGGCAAAATTAGCTATATAGACCAAAACCACTTTCTGTACCAGGCTGTAAACATATTTTTTCTGCTGTAAAGTTGGCCATTTTAACATGGAGGTCTATGGGATTAACTCCCTTTTGGAGCCTGTCTCTAGCGACCAGTCGATGAATTGCAGTTTAAGTCACTTCTGTGTTGGATTCAAGAGAGACCGGAAGGTTGCCACTTGGTTTAAACTGGCGGTTATGGTAAGGGGCGGGACATTTCCCAAACATGCTCAAAACGCTTGACCAATCACAACACACTGGTCCAGCTGACCAATCAGAGCACATTGTGCTTTCAGAAGGAGGGGCTATATAGAGACAGGAACTAAACCGAGCGTTACTGACAGACTGGGAAGAGAGGAGCTGCAACAATGGAGAATATGGGGGAAATTAGGACGTTTTTGAACATTAAAGCATGAAAACCTATTCTAGAAGACCTAAAAACAAAATCAAGACTTTGAAAATGGCACAATAGGTCCCCTTTAAAGCTCAAAAGATAACTCTACTAACAAATAATCCTGTTTCCCCAGACAGTGACAGTGGAGTCTTCCGTCATGCAAACGCTTCGGGCGATTCTGGCTGCCAGCCGTCCCATCACAACAGAAGCACAGAGCCTGGAGGAGGAGAGCGGAAATGCAGCCCAGACGCTGACAATCGGAGACGCAGCTGTCTCTCTTCAGCTGGAATTACTGGGGCTTTAAAAGGAACTCAAGGACGAATTGGGGTGAGAGATCTGATGTGCATTTATTTGCATTTGACAGGTGACTGAAGATAGTGAAAAAGATCAGAATTACCTCTGAAGATTTGTACCTTTTTTGTATGAGTACACGTTGATAAAACGGAATACATGATATAAACATACATTTATACAAATGGGAATACTATATTAAATATAATATAATATAGAACCCCTTTTTTATTTTGGGGTTGACCCAGACACATTCTTGGAATCACCCTTATAGGAAAAAAAAATCAATTAGGCATATTTTTCAATTAACGTGCAAGTTCGTCTCTTCTGTCTTTTTCACTCAGGGCCTTTTCACCGTTCTGCTGCTTCATTAAATGGCTCACATGCTGTCTTTGTTTGTGATAATTATCCAAGGCGTCAGTCATTAATTACCCACTCATTTGCATTTGTGCACGCAAACCCCTTTCTCGATCTGCCTGTCAAACGACACAAGCGTTCACACACTGGATGAGTCAATGCTGCTGAATCTGTGACAGCTGACATGCCATTCAATGAATGCAGATTCTCCTCTTCTTTAAAAAGCAAAGGCATAATGAGCTGAATGAGTGCTGTTGGGAACCTTTAGATGAGAGGAAAAAACAGCATGCAACTGAAAGATGATTGTATAGACAGACACCTTCAACATGTCAACACGAAGCAGTTATTGTAATGTGGTGCATTTACTAGTAAAACAGAATAGAAAATCACCATAAAGGCAGTATAACAAATACCATCATGATCTAAACATGCATTTATAGAAAAGTTGAAAAATGTATTGAAAAATAGAAAATGATATTAAATAGCAAATAAGTAAATAATGATATTAAATAGCAAGTAAATAAATAGATAAATAAGTAAACAAATAAATAGATAAGTAAATAAATAAGTAAATACATAGTTAAGTAAGTAAATACATAAATAAATAGGCAAGTAAATAAGTAATTAAGTAAATAAATAAATAAGTAAATAAGCAAATAAATAAATAGATAAGTAAATAAATAAGTAAATAAGTAAGTGAATAAATAAAGAAATAAATGGTATTGTGACATTGAGAATTTTGGAATTGTCATGTAAATACTATACTAAAAATACTGAATACTAACAAAAATGTTTTTAAATATATATAATTTATATATAATTATTTTATGTTATAATAATAACAAAATAATTATATATAAATTATATATATACACTCACCTAAAGGATTATTAGGAACACCTGTTCAATTTCTCATTAATGCAATTATCTAATCAACCAATCACATGGCAGTTGCTTCAATGCATTTAGGGGTGTGGTCCTGGTCAAGACAATCTCCTGAACTCCAAACTGAATGTCAGAATGGGAAAGAAAGGTGATTTAAGCAATTTTGAGCGTGGCATGGTTGTTGGTGCCAGACGGGCCGGTCTGAGTATTTCACAATCTGCTCAGTTACTGGGATTTTCACGCACAACCATTTCTAGAGTTTACAAAGAATGGTGTGAAAAGGGAAAAACATCCAGTATGTGGCAGTCCTGTGGGCGAAAATGCCTTGTTGATGCTAGAGGTCAGAGGAGAATGGGCCGACTGATTCAAGCTGATAGAAGAGCAACTTTGACTGAAATAACCACTCGTTACAACCGAGGTATGCAGCAAAGCATTTGTGAAGCCACAACACGCACAACCTTGAGGCGGATGGGCTACAACAGCAGAAGACCCCACCGGGTACCACTCATCTCCACTACAAATAGGAAAAAGAGGCTACAATTTGCACGAGCTCACCAAAATTGGACAGTTGAAGACTGGAAAAATGTTGCCTTGTCTGATGAGTCTCGATTTCTGTTGAGACATTCAGATGGTAGAGTCAGAATTTGGCGTAAACAGAATGAGAACATGGATCCATCATGCCTTGTTACCACTGTGCAGGCTGGTGGTGGTGGTGTAATGGTGTGGGGGATGTTTTCTTGGCACACTTTAGGCCCCTTAGTGCCAATTGGGCATCGTTTAAATGCCACGGCCTACCTGAGCATTGTTTCTGACCATGTCCATCCCTTTATGACCACCATGTACCCATCCTCTGATGGCTACTTCCAGCAGGATAATGCACCATGTCACAAAGCTCGAATCATTTCAAATTGGTTTCTTGAACATGACAATGAGTTCACTGTACTAAAATGGCCCCCACAGTCACTAGATCTCAACCCAATAGAGCATCTTTGGGATGTGGTGGAACGGGAGCTTCATGCCCTGGATGTGCATCCCACAAATCTCCATCAACTGCAAGATGCTATCCTATCAATATGGGCCAACATTTCTAAAGAATGCTTTCAGCACCTTGTTGAATCAATGCCACGTAGAATTAAGGCAGTTCTGAAGGCGAAAGGGGGTCAAACACAGTATTAGTATGGTGTTCCTAATAATCCTTTAGGTGAGTGTATATATATATATTATATAATATAATAATTAAAATATTTAAAACATTTTAACATGACTTTTGTTCCTGCGGAGATCTAATATCAGCAGGAACATGCATTATTAAATCCGCATTGATTTGTGAATATGTGCTTCTGGAGCTGATTGTAATGTTTGTGATGGTGATTTGAGTGTTAGTACAGTCTGCACAACATCACAGATGGAACGTCTCCCTGATACACAATCTGCCTCATCATCTGAGACCAAACACAGTCAGGTCTTTCTGTACCAATCCATCAGAGACAGAAAGAAACAGAGATAAGTTTCCGTTCCTTCCAGAACACTCACATGAGACACATAGTGATCACTACACCGGCTTTAACTTAAAACATAAGAGTGAAATATGCAAACAAAAAACAACATTAAAAATAGACCCAGAGCTGTGTGCTCACAACAAGCCCTCAGAGATTAAGAAGAATAACTGCTTTTGGCAGAATAAATGCATTTGGCTCGTTTTTTCTTTTGTGACTCAGAACAAGAGTCGCAATAACAACTAGGCTACTGTGGTCATCTTCTGCACATCCATGTTTGTTTCATCTGTTATGCGTCTCCTAGCAATGAGCTGTGTGTTTCAATGTGAGGGTTGTGTTTGGAACTATTTGAAAGTCTATTTGAAAGTGTGGAAGTGTGTGACCATCAGTCTTTTAGGCTATGTTCACACTGCAAGCCTTAGTGCTCAATTCCGATGTACTGCTCAGATCTGATTTTTAGCATCACTATTGTTATTCGTCATACTTGTTATTCTTTCGGACAAAAGTTTGCCGCACTACTCCCACACTGTTTGTCATAGGCCCATGCATGAGGAGTCAAATCGACCGGCTCATTAGCCGTGTTTCCACTGTCGGGCCAGTGCGAGCCAGGGCTTTCAACGGGCCGGGCTGGGCTAATAGCCTCAGACCTGTAGCACTGAGCCCAAAACCACGTTGCGTTTCCACCGTCGGGCCAGAAGCTCCGCAGCGCTTCACTAAAACCAGAGATGTTCACTTCAGTCTTTCATCTGGAGTCCGAGTCAAGTCTTAAGTCTTTTGTCACAAGTCCAAGCCGAGTCTTGAGTCATTTCATGTCATGACAAAAAAGACGTCATATTCAAAAATCCATTTTTTTTTTTTTTTTTTTTTAATTATACAAAATATATGACATTTCAATCATCTGTTTTGTTTGTAATAAAGGTCCTAAGATGTAAGGGATACATCCAGCCTGTTACGTTATAATCCATTATAATGTAAAATACAAAACAATTGTCCTGGCAACAAGACGAGTAGTCATTCTCAATACAGTCGCTGAGTGGACACAAGATGGCGCCAGTCACGTTTGTTATACAGCGTTGTTAATGACGACAGACATTATCAGAAAATATCAAACCTCGGAATGTTTCCAGTTGTTTCAAGTCAATAGAAAACGTTAAAGTATGCGCTTTAAGTAATAAATGGATTAACATATTTCTATCGCGCTCTCTCTCTTTCTCTCTCGTAGACACACATTAACAGAAAGAAAAGCTGCATATACTACGAAAAGATTGATACAAGTAAAACGTAGTGCTAGGTTTAAAGGTTAGATTTTATTCATGTTTTAACAGGCTGGCAATCCAAAACAGCCACCCAGCTACACCACAGTAAAACAGCTAGCTGTGTGTGTTAATGTGACTAACCTTTGTGGATGCGATGTCTAATAAAATGTTGTTCTGGTGTCTTTAATTGTTTTCACACATGCTTTGCATCTAGCCGATCTGACATGGTAATAAATCCAAATGTGAGAACATATCCGTAATCAAATTCTATAACAAGGGTCCGATCTACCACGTCACGTACATGTGAAACAGATATTATAACATTCAAATAAAGCAATTTTTTTTAAGGATTAAAGACTTGAGTTGTTATTTACGAGTCTTTTTTATCGAGTCATCTGAAGTCATTTCAGGTCGAGTCCCGAGTCAAGTCTGAAGTCTCATAAAATGCGACTCGAGTCCGAGTCACTAACTCGAGTGCCCATCTCTGACTAAAACCCGCCCATAACACGCCTCTCTGGAGCAACGTCACACAAGTTTACCACAGTTTTACAATAATAAGTGATATATTGATCATAATGAATAAATTTGTGTCGAGATTGCACATTAGTCACACAGCAATAAAATGGTATTTACTGTTATTTCACTAAAGAAAGATGACACGGGTGTCTGTTTCTGTTTATTTGTAGTCACAAAACAGTGTTTACATCACATTTAGAAAGAATGATCATTTCTACAATTTTTCCAACAAAATACGACCTGAGCAGCTTTAGCACTCTCTCCAGTGACAGTCCCAATAGTTATATTTTTTTTTAGTCAGAAACAGCGGAAGCTCCCGAAAAAGTTGCTTGCTTTATTTTATGACATAGTATACGGCGCTAAATATGGATATCAGACAGTCTGGTATAAAGAGACGAGACGTACTGACAGATGAAATAAATACATGATTGTGATAGACTATATGATTTGTCTGATTTCTTCAAGCGGTTGTATTTACCATGTTTGCTATAGTAATGGTTAGCGCAAATAGTCTTTTGCATCACTATTTCTGCCTTATACGGTGATCAGAATCCACATCGGATCACAAACAGAAGTTATTTCAAACACTGGCTGCTGTCTGAAAGTGAGTTTTGAGCTAAAATTATTTTAAAAGTCTTTAATGCTGATGTTAGGTGATATATGAAATCATCCGCTGCGCTGCCGTCTCCAGACTCACATAAACTCTGCCTTTGCTCGTAGCCACTCCTCAAGCCTGAGCTGGCTCGCTTTGGACCAAGGTATTCGGCGGGCCAAAAAACCCTGGCCGTTGGCCCCGAGGAAGCCCCGACGAGGCCCGATCAAGACCCGGAAGTGACAGTGGAAACGTTACTGGCCCTGGCACGCACTAGCACACCAGGCCCGCTTTTGGCCCGACGGTGGAAACGCGGCTATTGAGGAGAGGTGTGCTATATTTTTTCTAAGCGATCGGACCTACGATGTTCGCACAGCAGACGAAAACGCGGGCCAAAAATCCTATTGACTTGCATTGACAGAATGTTCAGAATTTTCAACTGTCATTTACACACACACACACGCAGGGCCTTAGAACCCTTTCTCTCTCTCTCTCTCTCTCTCTCTCTCACACACACACACACACACACACACACACACACACACACACACACACACACACACACACACACACTCACTCACTCATTTGACTTATCTTATCAAGCAGCCAATAAGTAATGACCTAAAATCTTAATAGCCACACCCTAGCAACCAGTTACAGGTCCCAAGCAACCACCCTATAGACTTCCATTGAAAAATAGATAAGAGGGATATAAATGAATCAGAACGTAATAGAGACACGTGAGTTTGGCTCTTTTGATTTGGGCAGACATGCAGTCTATTGGTTTAAGCCTTCTAACTGTCTAGCCATGCCCTAGCAACCATTTAGAGCACCCATTTAGAGCACCATAGCAACCCAAACCCAAAGAGGGATATCTTGTAATCTCAATGTCATAAAGGGATTGCGGTTGGTTTATATCACTCATACTGACAAGCAGCCTTTGGAGCATCATCATTGGCAGCTGCCAAGCCACTCCCTAGCAACCAAACAGAGTACCCTAGCAACTGTATAGCAAGACCTATATCTCTGCATCAGAACATTGTATAGAGATGGCTCTTTTGACTCATGCTAGCAAACAGGACTTCCAACATGCTACACATGCTAGCAGTGAATAGCTACATGCTAATAATGACTAAGTGTTAAAACGTTAATAACATGCTAAGAAGTCTATAAAAACGCCATAGTAACCATCTGTGACAACTAGCAACAGCCTAGCAACACCCTAGCAACCACCCAGAACATCCTAGTAACTGCTTAGCAACTCCCTAGCAACCGAGTGCTGAGTTTTGCCACTGCAAGCACCACTCACATTTTCTTCAGGAAATGTACATTCTAGTTTTGTATAGCTGTTCACATTGTTGTTTTTAAATGTGGCCAATATCAGATTCCAGTGTGAACAGATCATGGTCCTGAACTGTCCCACATGCACAAAAGAACAATAAAAAGACGTAGTAAACACGGAGGACAGCGATTACATGTTTATTTATTGTGTGATCTGCTGCTGAAGCCAGCGAATTTATGCACAGGAAATATTAAAAACAAAACAAGGATGCAAAAAGAGAGCAGAGTTTTTAAACATTTATGATGTTTTGCTTGAATATAGAGCTGTCGCTGTAATTCTTGTGAGCTTTGACACATCACTGTCCTTCCACTGACTTCCTTTTGCAACTGTCTTGATAATGTTGGGTATGTAAAATCTCTGATGTGACTCCCATGAGCGCAGAATTGTGACGAATGTTGCTCTAGAATGACGTTAAAGTCGCATGAATTCCAATGTGACCATTGCATCGGATTTGGGCCACATTTAGCTGCAGTCTGAACAGTTAGTGTGTGATGCCCAGTTTTTCTCTGTAACTATTCAAAGTCAGCAAGTGTGTATGATGATCTGTTCAGATTTAAAAGTTGTGTAGTGTATTCCAGCTTTAAGGTGTTTTGGGTGGTTGGTAGGTGGTTACTTTTAAAATGTAATTTAGAATTTTGTTGTTTAATTTAGAATTGTTGTTTAATGCTCTGTCTTGTTTGTGTGTTAATATCAGTGTATGACGCTTCTGCAGAAACTGTGTGTGTGTGAGCACGAGTGTTCCACATTGTTAATTTAAAAACAAAAAATGTATTGATTTCCCCATTCATTTTCAATGTGGTGTCTGGGAAAGACCCCAAACAACCTGTGTTACCATCAGTGTGACTTTTTTTTCCCACACTAACATAATATGGGATGCCATTCCGATTTATTTATTTATTTATTTATTTGTTTGTAGAGCTAGCAAGTGTCAACAAAGCCAAGTCTCATGCCATTTAGGCCGCGTTTACATTATATAGTTCAAGCAACCCAATTCAGATTTTTTATTTCCTCCCGTGTGGCACAGATTGAATATGACCCACGAACATGTAAGCAGGATAAAAGCACATGGAAATGATAGGAATTGGATGCATTTGTGTCTGCCATGTAAGCGGACAGATCAGATATTCCCGTCAATGCGAGAGTCGTACGTCATTGAGTACGTCAAATGACGGTGGTGAATGACGTCAACTAAAGCTTTTCCGGGTCAGTACGTCTACCTTGGGTTATTTCGCCAAGTGTATAGTGTAAATGCAGATATTGGATATGGGTCACTTTTAAAAAATGTAAGCTGGTCGTCAAATTAATTCTGATAGTCAGTAAATCGGAATTGGGCATCAAGACCTGCAGTGTAAATGCGGCCATATAAAACACTCTTTTCAAGTTAATTTCGGGTCGCCCCAGACCCCAACAGCGCATGAATTTTGGGAATACAAAAAATACTTATCTTTACTCTTAAGTTAGAAAATAGCAGTTACGAAGAGTTTTATTCTTAAGAATGTTTTGGGAATCTGGTCCCAGAGGAACGAAACAGAGCCAAACATGCCCGGGATTCTTCTATGAAAGATTATGGGAGACTTGAACCGATCAAAAGTTCTGAGGACTCATAGGAAACATCAGTGTTCTCTCAGAGCGTCTGTCACGGTCTAATTATGAGCTTTTAATTATTAGTTTGAGTGACACATACACCATCTCCTCTGCTGTTCTCACATATGGCAAAGCATGAAGATCTGCTAACAGCAGCCAGACGTTCAGCTATGTCACTAACACACACACACATATTGTGTTTATAATTATTTTTCCTGGATAGCAGTGAAGAGAAGACCCCAGTAAACTCATATGTCTCTTCTAGAGTTTCAGAAGAGTTCTCAAAGAGACCAACGTCTGCAATCAAAAGTCAGAGATCTCAGTATGAACTCAAACATTTCTTACTGCACTGTAATGGTTTGCTATTTTTAGGAGAAACATCTGAGACTAAATTAATAATTAAATGAACCTTCAGAGCTATGAACGACCAATTTTCCAGAGCAATTTTCTTTTGCACCCCAATAGATTGTCAAGTCTGACCAAAATACTGTAACCATTATTTATATAATTTTTGACGTCACTTTGAGTTGAACATTTTATATCATGCTCCTCTGATATTTTTAATCTATTTCTCAGTATTTTATCCATTAGTAAAATAGTGTAATGCTTTGTGTTTATTAATTTTTAATGAGGCTTTAATATCACAAAACCCTATTTTAGAGCCCATTTTCTAGTTTTATGTGTTGCAGGTTTTTTGTCTTTTTGTTCTTCTTTTTCCCTTGCAATGTGAAAAACAACAGAAACGGCAGCCTTGAAATCTGGTTGCATATTTTAATAAGCAATATTCCACAAAATTTCACTGACTCCTTGTTTGTCTCATGCACGCATTTCTCACATTCTGTCTTTGTGTGTTTTAAAACTCTACCAGAACATCTTTTTATAATGGTGTGCATGAAATGTTAGAGCCCTGTTGTACTTCTTTTCATGAAACTTAAATATTCTACATCCGATATGAATTATTACAGCTCGTTTTAAGTAAATTGTTCATAAAATGAAGACATTAGCCAGTAAAGAGCTACAGGAAGAAGACAGCACGTCTCTCCAGCTTTGATCTCTGAATCTACAGACAGATCTGGAGATTAAAAATGTCTTTCCGCGAATCATAAATTATGTACATTACCCAAGGAACTGACTAACTGAGCCATTAGATCATTATGGTTGATAATACTTTTTCCCTGTGTATTTATAATAATACTCAGCCGCAGATGAAACATGGGTCTGTTATTATGGCACAGTGAGGCTAATGACATTTAATGCTGTACCACAATGCATTGAATAAGCATTATTCAGCAAAAGACACCTCACTGTAAACAGATACACACATACTGTACATAAATTTACAGGACCATGATTCATATCAAAGTAAATGTGCATTAAGCTCTTTGCGTGGCGGTCAAAAAAACTATATTTTAGTTCAATAATGTTTTCATTTAATATTTTGTATTTTCAAGGGATTTTATCTTAGGAACTCTTTCCCCACCAAACACAGAATTTTCCGGGTTTCCATGTTATACAGTAGGGGACGCTATTAAGCATCTTCTGAAAGAGTACAGAATCTCCTGATCAAAACACATTTGAAGATGAAGCAGAAACAAGCGATGTCATATGTAATCATATGCATATGTAAAATAACGCGTTCACCAACATTAAACAGCATATCAATCAAAACTAATGTTACTGAGTGAAATGCCGACCCAGGACGAGCAATAGGACTGTGAAGCTTTGTGGGTGTTGATGGACTCCATCTACTCCATCTGTGTTTTGATCATCGTTCTGGAGACGTAATCTTTGACAAAAACACGATTTTTCTCAGCTTTTTGCTCAAAATATAGTTTTTTATGAAACTTACCCACATTCTAGAATGAAGCTAGAATAAACAGTTTTTTATTTGTTTAAAAGCAGATGCTCTGTTCTATTTTTTGACATATCGTATGTTCAGATATTCATACAACATTTTTAAATACGACACTTGGCAGATTGTTGCTGAAGTGAAAAATATTTTAAAAAGTGAGCTTAAAGACGTGCACTTTTGAATTTTTATATGAAATATATTTTCCAAAACATGTTTTACTCTAAAACTGTGAGAAAATTAAAGCCATAAATCTAAAGTTGTGTTCCAAATATCTCAAAAAATGAGCTTTCAGTGAGATTTTGTTTGGGTGCAGTACCAAACATTTCCACTAGATGCAATTCGCTTCCCATTCATTTCCAATGCACTCGTTGACTGCGAACAGTACAAGTGTGACTATTTTTTTCAGGACCATTTATCCTATTTTAAATCTTGTTCATGATTTTTTTTGTGTGTGTGTTCACACACCAAAGTGCCAAAACCTACGAAACAAGTTTCGTACCATTCCGATGAAGTAAAATATTCAAAAAAAACAAAAAAACATCCATAACTAGTGAAATTATAGGTTTACAAAAATATGCTGCAGTATTATGTTAGTATGAGGTTATGGTGTATGCTTTTCACATGATTTTATTATGATGCATGTTTAATTTAGTAAGCGAGTAAGATGAAAATGAATAGTTATTTTAAAAAAATTTTTGATTACATTTTGAAGTAATTTTAATTTGGCTAATTCTTCTATTTCTTTCAAATTGCAGTGTGGGATACAGCATTCACAGTGTGTTTTGATTGTTTTATTAGGTCTTTTGGTATTTCATACCTGCAAAAACCACATAACGGGGACTAGTTTGTTATATTTAACTCTACACTTTCAAAAATTATTTTCATTATTTGTTACTACAGCTTTTTAATAATTTGTCAAATCAACTTAGATAATTAATGTGGTTCAGATAACATAATATTTTGAGTTTCTGTTTATTAAACGAATCTCCTTTGTTGTAATAACTAATTTTTTTTTTAAGGCAACCAGGCAACTTACTTTTTTAAGTTAAACCAACAATAATTTTTTACAGTGTAGAGATGGTGGTTATTGTGGTAAGAGTCGAGCAGATGAATATGATCAGAAAAACACATGCACCAACAATCAGCTGAAAAGCTTGTTGGTAAATTCGTCAAAGACTCGCCCAATTACACACAATTGAACTGACACCAACAAATCGGTCATCATCACAGCCGCCGTCTCACTTGAGCATTTCTGAGACAAATGCACGCACGCACACATACACGCATGCTAACTCGCCGCCTTGATTAAATCGGGTCATTTCAGTCAGAAATCCATAATAAATTACGCAGCAGACTTCAACGTAATGCCATTGATTCCAGATGTACAGTGATAAACTACCAGCATGCATAACATGGCTCAGAGAGCAATATCATTTCACCGTATCTAACCAGAAATACATCCATCTGGACTCATAGCCAGCAAGATGAAAATTGTGAAATTGTTATTAAAAAATTAATTGCACCCCTTGCACTAAAGGGTAAATTAAAAAACAGCTCTTTTGCTCACATTATTTTACCCTGGATCTTATTCACGAACTACATGCAGTCCAACTTAACCAAACACAAGTGCCGATATCATATTGTGATTCTTTTCTCCTAATATTGCATTTAGTTTTATTTATTAATCTCATGTCTCACAGATAAATAAGGAGGCTGTGTATGAGCTTCTTTGAGACACGCAATGAACAAAAGTGTGTGAAACTGTAATAATGATGCCGTGATTCATTGCAATATATTTTATCATCAGGTAGGCAATACCCAACTCTATTGCATATTTAAATTCTGTGCAAATAAGGTTCATTATAGAATGTACTGTATTAGCAAATGTCAAATGCAGAGTTGTGCACGATTCAGAACTGAGTGAATTTGAATCGAATTCAAAACACAGGAAATTGAATTAGAGTGACATAAATATACCAAAAAAAATTCAACACCGGTAATGCATTTTCAGAAATTAAGTCTTCAATCTTTGCATATAAATCTGTCCTTCTGAAAACCTTCAAACTTTAAAGCAAAACTTTTTAAAGGGGTCATGAATTGAGAAATCAACTTTCCCTTGAGCTTTTGATATATAAAAGGTCATGGTAATATAAGAATATCCTGTAAGTTTCAGAGCTGAAAACTTCCTTTTTAGTCAAAGAAAAGCTTTTATTGACAGCTGGCTCAGCAAACGATCGATCTGCGAATGTGCATCCCCGTGATGTCAGAGAGCAGTGAAACGCCGCCTCAAGACCAACGCCTAATTCTGTAGCCCCGCCCACCGATTCGCGCATGTAATGACATGACATGTTAGATAAATGACAGGCCTACATGGAGCTAAACCGGATCAAACTTCCAAGCAATAAAGCTTATGGCATGTATCAAACATTGAAACATTCACTGTGGATTCGTTTGTAAACAAGAGACTGGATTTGCAGACAGGATGAGATTAAAAAACGATGCTGTAGTGGCTTCTGGATCTGACAGGATGTATTTCTGGGCAGATTGCAGATTGCATTGTTACGTTTGATATTTACTGATTATGTAGGTGTCTAACTACATAACTTCCACGCTGTCACAGGCTGGAGTATCCTTTGTATTTGAGGTGTTGTTGGTTCATTGTCCTGCGATTCGGGATCAGACTCGGACATGTATGGGTATCTTAAATAGTGAAAATAACATTCCTTTCTTAATGTGCGTTGTTCACTCTCTTGACTGGTAATTTTAAGGAAAAATACAATCGCGGAAGTTTTGAACATGCTGAAGTTTTGCTGATGCACGTACTGGCTTGTGGGTGCGCGCGCATGTGTGTGTGTGTGTGTGTGTGTTATTGTGTTTGTTTGATAAAGACATTTTGCGAGCCCTGTTGACGAATCATTTAGGTTACCGTTTCTCCACATTGGAAGTTTTCAAAACAATTCCTGGCATGTAAGGGAGCCGAAGCTCATTATAATATGAAAAACTGTTATCCAATCATAGCAGTGGGCGTCTACTTCCAAGTCTTTAATGCGGCACGCCCATAAAAACCGAGCGTTTAGCCTATTACTTATTCATTATGATGTTTTTGAATGTAAAAACCACGCAAACATCATAAGTTGACCTTAGACAACAGTATTAAAAAAAAAAAAAAGCCAGTTCATGACCCCTTTAAATGTGTATTAATTTTACAAGGCTGTCAAGCCAATATTCAGAGTTTGTCTTGTTAAAAATTACACTTTTTTTCTACTTACTTAAATTCAAATTGGACTTCTTTTTCTGGGTTGCTACGGTTAAAATTCAATTAACAATCATGTTTGTGTAGAAGGTGCTTTTTTGAAGATCAAATAAATGATGGTGTTGGAAATCACAGCTCATATTGTTTCTCTTTATTTTTGTCACATTTTAGCAAATGTAGTAGGCTAGTTCATCTGGATATTGCATGCATACAGAAAATAATTCATCTGTATAGTTCATCTGGATATAGAAAATAGTTAATCTGTAATAGTTCATCTGGATTTTGCATGCATACAAAAAATAATTCATCTGTATAGTTCATCTGTAATAGTTCATCTGGATATTGCATGCATGCAGAAAATGTGCAAAGAGGAACACGGTAGTTTACTATTTCAAGCCAGTAGATGACACTTTATTGAGTTGCATTGCAATTTTAAAAGCATTCTAACCCTGTAATATGGTACTATTAATATACCTTTATCACACAGTGAAAGATGCCAGCATGCAGGCTGTGTATTTCTGGGGTCATGCATCATTCCCACTCTCTCCAGGTATTATAGACCTCCTTGATGAACACTAATTTTGTAGGCGTGTTTGTATCATTAGCTGATTTGCATTAGTTCCTCGAGTGAATCGAGTGTTAAGACGACACAGACAGTGCATGCACTAGCAGGAGTGCAATTAATTCCCTTCAGCGTGTTGTGACATTACCCCAGTGCATCACAAACGCTTCTGTTTATTGCACATGGTCTTCTTGCTGTGTTGTTGAAATTACAAAGCTAAGGTTTGACGTCTTTGAGACATGATCCTCAAACAACATCTCAATTCGACGGCCTGTTATTATTTCTGCCATAATTATCTTGTACATTCATGCGTGCTGCTTTCAAGTTTAGACATGTTAAAAACAATGATGCCAACAGCAATGCTTGCGGTAAAAGCAGTGCATTCTGGGTGTTTATTTTCCAAAGGAGTCAAATTCAATTTTTTCCAGATATGGTCCCAGTGCATGTAGTGCATGCAACAATTACACAGTCCTCAAACTGATTTATACTGAGGAAGCATCAGTTTGAGACTCAATCTGATTATTGATCTGCGAGATGCTAGTTTATGAGAGAATTTACTGTAGGATGTTTACCAAGTGGGAAATGCTGCAAACTCAAAACACAAGCTTACCTTCAAAACTGAACACACACACTATATAAAGCACATATTGTGATGAACTGTATGGATACACATGTAGTTCTCACAGGAACACACAGCTGCTGAGCTTCAGATGGGCAGATGACAAACCAAACTGTGTTTTCAAGCACAAATGGATGTGCATTTGTGTGTGCACCTTGTGTATGTGCTCCATCTGTTGTCAATTGTTAAATGTGTACAGCAAAAATAGCGCACAGAAATTTGTAAGGATACATTAACTGCTTACCTTTTATGCATTCAAAATTACACCTCTAGATTCAGACTTATCTACTGTAGTTAAAAATTCATCCAGATTTTCCCAAAAATATTCAGGAAGAAAAACATGAAAAATGATCATGCATGCGACTTTAAAAGGATAGTTGAATAATTATATCTCTAGTTGAATTAGATAGTTGAGGTTAAACTCGCAAATGATCGGTCACAAGATACTGTACGTACGAATAACTAATCAACAAACAGTTTGATTAATATAATTTGGGAAGTTATTTCAGTAAATACTTAAATCTTGTTATTTTCCTTACTGTAATGCTTTAGGTGTCTTTTGTGTTTTTATTTTGTGTATTTTGTCATATTGTGTTCATAACATGCAGTTCTGAAGGTATACCTAATAAACCTATACCTAATATTATATAATAATGTACCTAATATTGTGTGTGTGTGTGTGTGTGTGTGTACAGTACCGGTCAAAAGTTTGGAAACATTACTATTTTTATTGTTTTTGAAAGAAGTCTCTTCAGCTCACCAAGACTGCATTTATTTAATCAAAGTAAGACTGTATATATAAATACAGATTATCAGAGCAAATCCTCTTTCAAAGCTCTATGTAGCCATGCTGTTCTGCTTAAATATACGATAATAAATCATTTCCTGATCTATTTCCCTCATTAAGCCAATGACAGGAGAGAATGTGTTTCTGACCAATCACAATGACCCTGAGGCCACGGCTGACAGGATGTTCATTTTAGATCATGACACACATGGCGAAAGACACGATAAAGCGCCAGTGAAAGTGTTTCTTACAGGAAATCCGTTAATGTAAAGTAGCTGACCTGAGCACGAACAAATGTTCTTATGAGAGACTCACGTAATGCTTTCATAAATCCCTGTGAATGTAGTTGACCTTTTCACAGGAAGTGAATTATAAGGGGGACAGATCCATATATGCGCCATGGATTATAGAAGACTCTTATCTATTTAAAGAGGAGCTCGGGATATGAGCGGCCCGTTGTAGACTGCGGCGTATTCCCAGAGGGTTATCCAGTCACTTCCTCATCTGCTGGATTTGCAAACGCACGCATGTCATGATTATCGGTATTGTTAAAGTTGGAAAGTGCAGCAGACAGCATAACCCCAACTTCACCCCACAGACAAGCAACTGGAGCAAAAATTCAATCTCACACACACGCATCATGCACACACACACTAACTATTGTGGTTTGTATTTTAGTGCAATAACTCCTTATTTGCATACCACCCGCAGTCCAGCTTAACAAGATGCTCATGTAGCGCTATACATATTGAAGTCGTTTGGCATCTTAAATATGGTTGGGATATGTTGGTTTACTCTCAGAATATGTACTGCATTTGATGAAGAACTTCATATTTTGTATAACTTCTTTTATTCATTTTATAAGTACACTACTGTTCAGAAATTTGGTGTCGGGGTCTTTTCTGCTCACCAAGGCTGCATTTATTTGATTGAAAATACAGTAAAAACAGTCAAATTGTGAAAAATTATTGCAATTTAAAGTAGCTGTTTTCTATGTGAATATATTGTGAAATGTAATTTATTTCTGTGATCAAAGCTGAATTTTCAGCACCATTACTCCAGTCTTCAGTGTCACATGATCCTTCAGAAATCATTCTAATATGATAATTTGATGCTTAAACATTTCTGATTATTATTATCAATGTTGCAAACAGTGGTGCTGCTTCATAGTTTTGTGGAAACTTTGATACATTCTTTGACAAGTCTTTTGTGACATTATAAATGTTTTTTACTGTCACTTTTGATCAATTTAATGCATCCTTGCTGAATAAAAGTATTAATTTCTTTTAAAGGGGTCTTATAATGGCCTTTTACGAAGTATTTTGTTTTTGAGAATATGTTTTCATGCTTGATTGTTCAAAAAACGCATTATTTTTCAGATATTTTACATTATTACAGCTCCTCTGTCCCCAGTCTGGCTCGAACACGCCGATTTCGATGAAGCCCCTCCTTCCGACATACGAAATGTGCTGTGATTGGTTAGCTGGTGCTAACGCGCTTAGCGCGTGTTCGGGAAATGTCCTGCACCTTACCATAACAGCGAGTTCTTCTCAGATGTAAATATTAAAGGGCACCTAATATGCAAAATCCACTTTTACATGGTGTTTGGACATAAATGTGTGTTGGCAGTGTGTGAACACAATCACCTTACAATGATAAAAATCCACCCACTCCTTTATTTAAAACCCCATTAAACCAAAGTCTCCTTAGACATGCCGTTTTGATTCTCTGAGCAGTGTGATGTCATACTGCTCAGGCCCCGCCCACGGCCGCTGACTGACAGTCCTGCATTACCATAGTTTCCGCCCTCAGCAAGTTGTACGCAATCCGCCATTTTTTTCTCCGCGCTCGAGCAGCTGTTTTCACCGTTTGTTTATTAAATACTGCATATGCTGATGTGCTACTCATTTTACCTACATTACATACAGTACTACATAGTAAGGAAATACAAGGAATTTCATTATTTTAGATAGATTATTTGTCACAAAGCACAAATTTCACACAGTATGGGCAAATTTAAATTGGGTGCTTAAACAACAAAAAAAACCATTGAAATAAAAATGCTTTGAGCAGGTGTAGTTTATTCTTAGTGAATCCTCCTGACTGCTGAACTCATGATGTTTGTATGTGCATGTGTTCGTTCAGCACAGAAAAGCTCATGCTCTTCACCTCATGCCACTGTTTTCCTGTTTCTCATTCAGCCGGAGGACTCAGTAATTGGAAAGGTAAAATCAATAACAATTGAGGATAAGATATGTGCACACACACACACACACACACACACACAGAGGCAGAAACGAGCAGCAGCAGCAGAACCACACAGATGCTTTCTCACAGCACACGAGTCTCTATGATATTCTGCTCTCTAGAAATGGCTCGGCCCTTCCTTCAATGGAAGTCCGAGGGATTTTAAAAATGTTATGCTTGAGGTTAGAGGTTTGTTTAAATCACTAACCCCACGTATGAGCGGTAGCATGTCAGTTTTTGGGATTGAAAACTGCATTTACTTACAGGTGTGTCTCAAAAGCTCCTGTTCAAATACTGTCTGTATGAACATGCCAAAAGTTTTGGGCCTTTACATGCACATGAACTTTAATGACATCCCATTCTTAATCCGTAGGGTTTAATATGGAGTTGGTCCACCCTTTGCAGCTATAACAGCTTCAACTCTTCTGGGAAGGCTTTCCACAAGGTTTAGAAGTGTGTTTATGGGAATTTTTGACCATTCTTCTAGAAGCACATTTGTGAGGTCAGGCACTGATGTTGGACGAAAAGGCCTGGCTCGTAGTCTCCGCTCTAATTCATCCCAAAGGTGTTCTGTCGGGTTGAGGTCAGGACTCTGTGCAGGCCAGTCAAGTTCCTCCACACCAAACTCGCTCATCCATGTCTTTATGGACCTTGCTTTGTGCACTGGTGTGCAGTCATGTTGGAACAGGAAGGGGCCATCCCCAAACTGTTCCCACAAAGTTGGGAGCATGAAATTGTCCCAAATGTCTTTGTATGCTGAAGCATTAAGAGTTCCTTTCACTGGAACTAAGGGGCTAAGCCCAACCCCTGATAAACAACCCCACACCATAATCCCCCCTCCACCAAACTTTACTCTTGGCACAATGCAGTCAGGCAAGTACCGTTCTCCTGGCAACCGCCAAACCCAGAATCACCCATGGGATTGCCAGACAGAGAAGCGTGATTGGTCACTCCAGAGAACACGTCTCCACTGCTCTAGAGTCCAGTGGCGGCGTGCTTTACACCACTGCATCCCACGCTTTGCATTGCACTTGGTGATGTAAGGCTAGGATGAGCTGCTCGGCCATGGAAACCCATTCCATGAAGCTCTCTACACACTGTTCTTGAGCTCATCTGAAGGCCACACAAAGTTTGGTCTGTAGCTATTGACTCTGCAGAAAGTTGGCGCACTGTATGCCTCAGCACGGGTAACATATATAAACTATAAAAGTATCTCACTGATATTAAAATAACACGTGCAGAGTCAAATAGAGCCTTTATTGAGTGCTCCAAATCAGTTCGTTTATGAGGGTTCATTTCAGATAGGATGCTCCCTTAGAAGGCAGCTGTCTATGTAGACAGTATAAGCGGGGCATTAGTGTGTGTTTTAGGAGGTGTATCTCTGCTGGGCTCACCACTTGAGCTGATTGATTTCACATCACACAACTAATTACTGTGTGCCATGAGGAAACGAAGGTCTCCAATACATCAGCTCTACTACTTCCTGCGTGTGTTTAACTTGATGCGTAGAGCAGGAGATTAAAGCTGCCGTGTATAATATTTTGATGGTAAAATGCTTTCTCTGTGGAGTCAACTATCGTAGTTTGACTTCCTGAAGAGTGTAAACAGCCGACTCCGTGGCGCTTTCAGAAAATCTGTTGATTTGAGTCATCTGACGTGCCAACTTGTGCACTGCTCTAGCTTACAATTGGAAATTGGCATTTTTGTATTGCAAATATTGTTGGAAACTGCATGCAGTGCTTCTGACTCGTAGATTGCTCTGGATAAAAGTGTCTGCTAGATGAATAAATGTAAATGTAACTTCTGATGGCGTGATTTTTGGGGGCAGGGCTGTATACTGCCTACTTTAACAGCATGTGAAATGTGCACAAAATGCAATGATAAATATTTATGCTACACTATCACATAACCACACAATTCAGCGAGTGGCATTAAATTGCAGTATCTTCTTGAAAATAAATAGTATAATAAATAGACGTTTTGTAAGATGGGCTCAGAAAAACTACATTTAAACCTCTGGTGCTCTTTTGTCATTTTTGACCAAAACTTTTTACATTTTGATTTTTAATTCTTTTTTTACTTCATCAGAATGGTATGACATTTGGTGACTTTTGTGGCAAACAAACACACATGTGAACACACACAAACACACACAATGGTTTCCATGTTTAGACGTAATGGTTTCTATACTGTACAAACTGTATAATCTATCCTTACCCCTAAACCTACCCATCACAGAGAACTTTTTTACAATTTTTACATTTTCAAAATACTTAATTTAGTATGATTTATAAGCTGTTTTCCTCATATGGACCAAAAAAACAAACAAACAAAAAAATTCCCCATAATTTCTAAATTGACTAGTATTACTATAGTGGGGACATTTGGTCCCCGTAACATAGGGAATACAGGTACACACACACACACACACACACACACACACACACACACACACACACACACACACACACACACACACACACACACACACACACACAAATCGTGGACATGATTCGAAAATGTTAAATGGTCCTAAAAAAATAGTCACTTTTACTTCTCCCAGTCAAAAATTATCAGCATAGAAATTAATGGGAATTTAAAAGAAAATACTAAAATACAGAACTTTTTTTTTTTGGGTGTACAATCTACAAATCAGCCACAATGTAGAAAAAAGCACACAGCAATAAAGGGGTTAATTGAGGAATTAATTGAATTAGGGTGTTGTGCATGGATGTTAGGGTGTTGTGGGTGGATGTTAGGATGTTGTGCATGGATGTTAGGGTGTTCTGGGTGGATGTTAGGGTGTTGTGCATGAATGTTAGGGTGTTGTGGGTGGTTGTTAGGGTGTTGGGGTGGTTGTTAGGGTGTTGTGCGTGGATGTTAGGGTGTTGTGGGTGGTTGTTAGGGTGTTGGGGTGGTTGTTAGGGTGTTGTGCGTGGATGTTAGGGTGTTGTGCGTGGATGTTAGGGTGTTGTGGGTGGATGTTAGGATGTTGTGCATGGATGTTAGGGTGTTGTGGGTGGATGTTAGGATGTTGTGCATGAATGTTAGGGTGTTGTGGGTGGTTGTTATGGTGTTGTGGGTGGTTGTTAGGGTGTTGTGCGTGGATGTTAGGGTGTTGTAGGTGGTTGTTAGGGTGTTGTTGGCAGATGTTAGGGTGTTGTGGGTGGTTATTAGGGTGTTGGGGTGGTTGTTAGGGTGTTGTGCCTGGATGTTAGGGTGTTGTGAGTGGATGTTAGGGTGTTGTCCGTGGATATTAGGGTGTTGTCCGTGGATATTAGGGTGTTGTGGGTGGATGTTAGGATGTTGTGCATGGATGTTAGGGTGTTGTGGGTGGATGTTAGGGTGTTGTGCATGAATGTTAGGGTGTTGTGGGTGGTTGTTAGGGTGTTGGGGTGGTTGTTAGGGTGTTGTGCGTGGATGTTAGGGTGTTGTGGGTGGTTGTTAGGGTGTTGGGGTGGTTGTTAGGGTGTTGTGCGTGGATGTTAGGGTGTTGTGCGTGGATGTTAGGGTGTTGTGGGTGGATGTTAGGATGTTGTGCATGGATGTTAGGGTGTTGTGGGTGGATGTTAGGATGTTGTGCATGAATGTTAGGGTGTTGTGGGTGGTTGTTAGGGTGTTGTGGGTGGTTGTTATGGTGTTGTGGGTGGTTGTTAGGGTGTTGTGCGTGGATGTTAGGGTGTTGTAGGTGGTTGTTAGGGTGTTGTTGGCAGATGTTAGGGTGTTGTGGGTGGTTATTAGGGTGTTGGGGTGGTTGTTAGGGTGTTGTGCCTGGATGTTAGGGTGTTGTGAGTGGATGTTAGGGTGTTGTCCGTGGATATTAGGGTGTTGTCCGTGGATATTAGGGTGTTGTGGGTGGATGTTAGGATGTTGTGCATGGATGTTAGGGTGTTGTGGGTGGATGTTAGGGTGTTGTGCATGAATGTTAGGGTGTTGTGGGTGGTTGTTAGGGTGTTGGGGTGGTTGTTAGGGTGTTGTGCGTGGATGTTAGGGTGTTGTGCGTGGATGTTAGGGTGTTGTCCGTGGATATTAGGTTGTTGTGCATGAATGTTAGGGTGTTGTGGGTGGTTGTCATGGTGTTGTTGGTGGTTGTTAGGGTGTTGTAGGTGGATGTTAGGGTGTTGTAGGTGGTTGTTAGGGTGTTGTGGGCAGATGTTAGGGTGTTGTGGGTAGATGTTAGGGTGTTGTGGGTGGTTGTTAAGGTGTTGTGGGTGGATGTCACGGTGTTGGGGTGGTTGTTAGGGTGTTGTGGGTGGATGTTAGGGTGTTGTGGGTGGATGTCACGGTGTTGGGGCGGTTGTTAGGGTGTTTGTAGGTGGATGTTAGGGTGTTGTGGGTGGATGTTAGGGTGTTGTGGGTGGATGTTAGGGTGTTGTGGATGGATGTTAGGTTGTGCATGGATGTTAGGGTGTTGTGGGTGGATGTCAGGGTGTTGTAGGTTGTTGTTGTTGTAGCCTATTGGCAGTCTAATCACATAGAAAAAGCACATGTCATTGCAGGGTACAGCAGTGTGTTTTGCTGTAAACTCTACAAAGTACAGTATACTGCATACAAAAATAGAAAGCCATTTCAAACAGCCCAGTCATTTTTGCTATATGTTTCTGGCGCCGCTTTAATGTGCATTTGCTGCTTCTCATCTGAGTGTTTCACTGTTTGTAAATTTAATCCTTACAGAAATGTAATACGGCTGGACTGACTTCATTGGCTGCTCATCAGAGACTCTCTGGTGGACGTTTGACCTCCCATTGATCACAGACCAGTGTGATTGAAATAGAAGCCATTATGTCAGTATGGGATTGTGGTGCATTTGAGAGAAAAAGAGACTGAAAGAGAACAATAGACTCCAGAATGAAAGGGAGAAATAGATCGTTACACTGTCTAAAGAAAATGTCACTGGTGTTTTCCTGTCCAAAAGTGCAAAAGTTAAATATGTTGCTGTTTAAAAAAATCCACTTATTTTAGCTTAAAAAATTAAGCTCAGCTGCTGCCTTGAAGTATAATGAAGTATAATTAAATTGGCTGCACAAGTAATTTCAACTTAAATTATGTGTAAAAACTTGAGCTGAATCTCATATAACTAAAAAAGTTGAAGTTGCTTAAAGTTTTTTGATGAGATTGTAAAAACATGTTGTACTTAGTATTTTATATTGTATTAATACAAACCCGATTCCAAAAAAGTTGGGACACTGTACAAATTGTGAATAAAAACAGAATGCAATGATGTGGAAGTTTCAAATTTCAATATTTTATTCAGAATACAACATAGATGACATATCAAATGTTTAAACTGAGAAAATGTATCATTTTAAGGGAAAAATAAGTTGATTTTAAATTTCATGGCATCAACACATCTCAAAAAAGTTGGGACAAGGCCATGTTTACCACTGTGTGGCATCCCCTCTTCTTTTTATAACAGTCTGCAAACGTCTGGGGACTGAGGAGACAAGTTGCTCAAGTTTAGGAATAGGAATGTTGTCCCATTCTTGTCTAATACAGGCTTCTAGTTGCTCAACTGTCTTAGGTCTTCTTTGTCGCATCTTCCTCTTTATGATGCGCCAAATGTTTTCTATGGGTGAAAGATCTGGACTGCAGGCTGGCCATTTCAGTACCCGGATCCTTCTTCTACGCAGCCATGATGTTGTAATTGATGCAGTATGTGGTCTGGCATTGTCATGTTGGAAAATGCAAGGTCTTCCCTGAAAGAGACGACGTCTGGATGGGAGCAGATGTTGTTCTAGAACTTGGATATACCTTTCAGCATTGATGGTGCCTTTCCAGATGTGTAAGCTGCCCATGCCACACGCACTCATGCAACCCCATACCATCAGAGATGCAGGCTTCTGAACTGAGCGCTGATAATAACTTGGGTTGTCCTTGTCCTCTTAAGTCTGGATGACATGGCGTCCCAGTTTTCCAAAAAGAACTTCAAATTTTGATTCGTCTGACCACAGAACAGTTTTCCACTTTGCCACAGTCCATTTTAAATGAGCCTTGGCCCAGAGAAAACGCCTGCGCTTCTGGATCATGTTTAGATATGGCTTCTTTTTTGACCTATAGAGTTTTAGCCGGCAACGGCGAATGGCACGGTGGATTGTGTTCACCGACAATGTTTTCTGGAAGTATTCCTGAGCCCATGTTGTGATTTCCATTACAGTAGCATTCCTGTATGTGATGCAGTGCCGTCTAAGGGCCCGAAGATCATGGGCATCCAGTATGGTTTTCCGGCCTTGACCCTTACGCACAGAGATTGTTCCAGATTCTCTGAATCTTTGGATGATATTATGCACTGTAGATGATGATAACTTCAAACTCTTTGCAATTTTTCTCTGAGAAACTCCTTTCTGATATTGCTCCACTATTTTTCGCCGCAGCATTGGGGGAATTGGTGATCCTCTGCCCATCTTGACTTCTGAGAGACACTGCCACTCTGAGAGGCTCTTTTTATACCCAATCATGTTGCCAATTGACCTAATAAGTTGCAAATTGGTCCTCCAGCTGTTCCTTATATGTACATTTAACTTTTCCGGCCTCTTATTGCTATCTGTCCCAACTTTTTCGGAATGTGTAGCTCTCATGAAATCCAAAATGAGCCAATATTTGGCATGACATTTCAAAATGTCTCACTTTCAACATCTGATATGTTATCTATATTCTATTGTGAATAAAATATAAGTTTTATGAGATTTGTAAATTATTGCATTCCTTTTTTATTCACAATTTGTACAGTGTCCCAACTTTTTTGGAATCGGGTTTGTATATCTAATATTTTTAATTAGATTTATTTTTATATTTTCTGTTTTAATTTAAATTTTATTCAATTCAAGTTTTAGTAATGATTTTATGTGCGTTTGTCATTTTTATTTTTAGCTTTCATTTATTTTTAATGATTTAGTGATTTCAGCTTCAACTTATTTGTTTCAGTTAGTTTCCAAGGCAACATTTTTCATTTTCTTTCAAGTTGAAGTTTTTCATTGAATATTTATATTTTATTTATTTCAGCTTTATTTTAGTTACCATTTTTTTAATTGGTTTAGTTTACAATAACAACACATGCTCAACACAGCATGCTCATTTTTCCATATACTTCAGCTTTAAGTGAGCACTAGATGACTGCAAAAGTATCATTTCAAATTTCACAAGCTTTCTGGAGATGTTACACTCTAAATCTTAATGCTTAGTGTTAGTGGTTTGTTCAAATCATTAACCCTAATATAAGCAGTAGTAGTGATGCTTGACTTAACAAACGCCTCTAAATATAGAAAACTGGATGCAAGCGTCTGTGATGAAGAAAAATGTATTTAAAGAGAGAAGGCACAGCACAAACCAACCTTCACACAGCCGTTCCAGGCCACAGCGTGTCAGGTGAAATTCAGAGTGCACGCGCACACACACACACACACAGAGTAATTAAGCACAATCGTTATACAACACACACACACACACACACACACACACACATAAAAACAGAAAACAGCCTTATTGGTGTGGGATATTTTCCCTGTCGGGCCTGAGCATCCATCTCCCTGATCACTCTTCTCTTCATGCAATGGGTCAATACAGTGGGGGAGAGTCGGGTGCTCTGTAGCTGGTCTGACCGCTGCCAATGAGCAGCATTATCTCAGTGCCAGCAGCAGGACTGATGCCATTTCATTCTGCACTATTATCTTCCTCCGCTTTGGCTTCTTGAATTAATGTGACCTGTTTACTTATTCTTCTTTTCTGCCTTGTAGTTTCCTGACTGATTATTGAGTTTCTTCTTCTGTTCTCAAAATTAAAATGCAAAGTATTCTATATAACCAGATTTTTACTCTTTTTTTTTTTTTTAATTGTGAGGGGTGTTTACCTGTGCAGAACTTGCTGCCGTGATTCTAGGGTGTTATGGGTGGTTGTTAGGGTATCGTTAGTGGTTGTTAGAGTGTTGTGGGTGGTTGTTAGGGTGTCGTGGGTGGATGTTAGTGTGTTGTGGGTGGATGTTAGAGTGTTGTGTGGATGTTGGGGTGTTGTGTGTGGATGTTAGGGTGTTGTGGGTGGATGTTAGGGTGTTGTGTGTGATTTGTTAGGGTGTTGTGTGTGATTTGTTAGGGTGTTGTGCGTTGTTGTTAGGGTGTTGTGGATGGATGGTAGGGTGTTGTGGGTGGTGGTTAGGGTGTTGTGGGCGGATGTTAGGGTGTTGTGGGCAGTTGTTAGGGTGTTGTGTGTGGATGTTAGGGTATTGTGGGTAGTGGTTAGGGTGTGGGGTGGTTGTTAGGGTATTGTGTGTGGATGTTAGGGTGTTGTGGGTAGTGGTTCGGGTGTTGGGTGGTTGTTAGGGTATTGTGTGTGGATGTTAGGGTGTTGTGGGTGGTGGTTAGGGTGTTCTGGGCAGATGTTAGGGTGTTGTGGGCAGTTGTTAGGGTGTTGTGGGCAGTTGTTAGGGTGTTGTGGGTGGTGGTTAGGGTGTTGGGTGGTGGTTAGGGTGTTGTGGGTGGATGTTAGGGTGTTGTGGGTGGTGGTTAGGGTGTTGTGGGCAGTGGTTATGGTGTTGGGTGGATGGTTGTTGTGGGCGGTTTTTAGGGTGTTGTGGGTGGTGGTTATGGTGTTGGGTGGATGTTAGGGTGTGTGGGTGGAAGTTAGGGTGTTGTGGGTGGTGGTTTAGGGTAATGGGTGGTGGTTAGGGTGTTGTGGGTGGATGTTAGGGTGTTGCGGGTGGATGTTAGGGTGTTGTGGGTGGATGTTAGGGTGTTGGGATGGTTATGGTGTTGGGTGGATGTTAGGGTGTTGTGGGTGGTGGTTAGGGTGTTGTGGGTGGATGTTAGGGTGTTGGGTTAGGGTTAGGGTCTATCTGTCTGTCTGTCTGTTCTCTGTAAGGCCAACATTTAAAGTTTGTGTTGACTTTTCTAGTTGAATTACAGTTAAAAATGTAATTACGATTTTTTTTTTTATTCCCAATTTAAGTTTAAGTTTATGTGTTTACAGGGGCTGTGCATATTAATAAACATGAATGTAAATGTGCCAGAATTAGCCCAAAGGGCTATTTTTCATCTGTAGACCCTTGACAGAAATGTTAAAAAGTCAACCTAAAAACAAGAACAAAGCATCTTATTTAACACACACAAAAGAGAGAAAAAAAAATGGGAACAAAGATATCAAATTATCAAATAAAAGCACAAGTACATGATCCCACGTGGAAAAAAATACATTAACATAAAATTTTGGGTGCAATACATTTTATTTTTACTTCCTTAAAGTTAAATTCCACTTCCAGTTTGCTGGCTTAATTCAAATTCATTTCTAAATGGCACACAACGCTGTTATTGGTATAAAATATTTAGATCTACATGTAAATGTATACTTTTTTTGCTTTTACTTAAAGATGCAATGTACATAGTCACTTAGTAAATGCTTGTTTATTAAGTTACTTTCAGTGCAGTTACAAGTGAAGTTCTTCTGGAGTGACCAAAGGTTAAATGCAATGCAAAAGCATGTGCAAAGCATTGTTTGTGGAAGTCCAGTAGGTGCAAACAAAACTTTTCTAGTGTATTGAGAGGAAGAAGACGAAAAGAGCAGCTCAGGCAGTCGTTATGTATGAGTCCAGCTGCTTTGACCTCGAAAAGCCTCACGCGTGTAACTGGGGAACCGGGTTTAGTGCAGGTGCGGGATTGGCAGAAGCTGTGACGGATGCAGCGAGCAGCAGTTATCATGCTCCGCCAGCAGGGCTGCTTCTAATCTGAATGCACGTAAGCAGATTTGGGTCGCTGTAGAACCTTCTCACAGACTGGAACCCTCTGATAGCAGGGGCCATCAAGGCTGTGCGGTTCTGCAGTATTTGTTTCCCTCTATTTGTGCCTGCAGAAGAGCCACCAGCCCTGGAGGACGTCCTGCTACGCTGGCAGAGATGCAGCGCTCCGGATCAGATGTGATGACATGCTGATCTGCACGCTCTACTAACTCTGTTCTCACATGAATAAGAGCATCTTGCTGCTTTAGCTTGAGAGAAAGTCAAAAGACTCTTAGATTCTACTGACGGGAATACCTGATTCTGATTGGTCAAGTCAAATTTATTTATATTGCGCTTTTAACAATATATATTGCTGCTTCACAGAATACCATGATGTTAATGTTCATAATATCTTAATAATAATAATAATAATAAATCTTTATTTTCTATAGCTCCTTTAAATGTACATCTCAAAGCGCTTTATCAACCCTAAACTTAACCGGGAGCCAATGCAAAGACTCCAGAATAGGAGTAATATGATCTCTTATCCTAGTTCTTGTAAGGATTCTAGCAGCCGAATTTTGAACTACCTGCAATTTGTTTAGGGTAGCTTTTGACACCCCAGCCAACAAGGCATTACAATAATCAATACGGGTAATATCCTTATTCTTTAGTCGCATTTAGCAGTCACATTGTGTCTGGTCAATCGTGACATTATGTGGTCAGATATTTCATATATGTATAATTATGCTTTTCAGTACTTTTCTAATAAATCATATTTATCGCAATATTCATTTCATTCCACATGCTTGTTTAGGGTGTTGTGGGTTGTTTAGGGTGTTGTGGGTGGATATTAGGGTGTTGTGGGTGGGTTTTGTGGGTGGATGTTTAGGGTGTTGTGGGTGGATGTTAGGATGTTGTGGGTGGTTGTTTAGGGTGTTGTGGGTGGATGTTAGGGTGTTGTTGGTGGTTGTTTAGGGTGTTGTGGGTGGATGTTAGGATGTTGTGGGTGGTTGTTAGGGTGTTGTTGGTGGTTGTTTAGCGTGTTGTGGGTGGATGTTAGGATGTTGTGGGTGGTTGTTTAGGGTGTTGTGGGTGATGTTAGGGTGTTGTGGGTGGATGTTAGGATGTTGTGGGTGGTTGTTTAGGATTTTGTGGGTGGATGTTTAGGGTGTTGTGGGTGGTTGTTAGGGTGTTGTTGGTGGTTGTTTAGGGTGTTGTGGGTGGATGTTAGGATGTTGTGGTGGTTGTTTAGGGTGTTGTGGGTGGATGTTAGGTGTTGTTGGTGGTTGTTTAGGGTGTTGTGGGTGGATGTTAGGATGTTGTGGGTGGATGTTAGGGTGTTGTTGGTGGTTGTTTAGGGTGTTGTGGGTGGATGTTAGTGTTTTGTTGGTGGTTGTTTAGGGTGTTGTGGGTGGATGTTAGGATGTTGTGGGTGGATGTTTAGGGTGTTGTGGGTGGATGTTAGGATGTTGTGGGTGGTTGTTTAGGGTGTTGTGGGTGGATGTTAGGGTGTTGTTGGTGGTTGTTTAGGGTGTTGTGGGTGGATGTTAGGATGTTGTGGGTGGTTGTTAGGGTGTTGTTGGTGGTTGTTTAGGGTGTTGTGGGTGGATGTTAGGATGTTGTGGGTGGTTGTTTAGGGTGTTGTGGGTGGATGTTAGGGTGTTGTGGGTGGATGTTAGGGTGTTGTTGGTGGTTGTTTAGGGTGTTGTGGGTGGATGTTAGGATGTTGTGGGTGGTTGTTTAGGATGTTGTGGGTGGATGTTTAGGGTGTTGTGGGTGGTTGTTAGGGTGTTGTTGGTGGTTGTTTAGGGTGTTGTGGGTGGATGTTAGGATGTTGTGGGTGGTTGTTTAGGGTGTTGTGGGTGGATGTTAGGGTGTTGTTGGTGGTTGTTTAGGGTGTTGTGGGTGGATGTTAGGATGTTGTGGGTGGATGTTAGGGTGTTGTTGGTGGTTGTTTAGGGTGTTGTGGGTGGACGTTAGTGTTTTGTTGGTGGTTGTTTAGGGTGTTGTGGGTGGATGTTAGGTGTTGTGGGTGGATGTTTAGGGTGTTGTGGGTGGTTGTTAGGGTGTTGTGTGTGTGGATGTTATGAGTGGATGAGAATGGATGTATGTTTTTCAACCCCCCCCCCCCCCCCCCCCCCACCCCCCCCCCCCCCCCCCACATATTAAGCTACCTTTTAATTTAGTGCCCCATGTAATCCATTTTATTAAATTTTTCCCCAAAATCTGTTATTATAATCAGTATTGAGGATTTAATTTTTTTCTGATAAATATCGATCAGTTTGTCGCCCAGCCCTACCCATTTTCATGTCTATCATATAATTCCACACTCTCTTTCTTCTTACATAATAAAATAAAAATATTAATTGGAGTTGAAAATATTTCCCTTTATTAATTTATTTGTTAAGTAGACTTACTATAAGTGGCATATTTGCTTTGTATCGTGGTTCCAGCTCTCCCTGTTGTGGTTTATTTTGACTCTAAATTCATATTGTGAAGTACTCAATACGACCTCACATTCATTTACTGCATTGTGTGTCAACCATAAACAGATACAGTAAAACTAATGAACTGTATTACTTGGCAGAAAATGTGTTTATTGGGATCATTACTCATTTTAATTTATTGAACACTGGCATCATTTATCTTATTGCTGTTGCATTGTGTCTAAGAATGTAATGTCTCTCATGGCTTGATTTGACAGAGTCATTTTCAGTATTTTTCAGTGTAGCATTGATATATTGTGATAATTATTCTCTGAATGTCATGAAATGCATTCTATGTTGTGGCATACAACTTGACTTCTTTTTTAATAATATATGTCATTGGCAGTGCTTGTAAAGGTCATCAAACGGGGTCAAACTTTTAAATTAAGTTTGGTGTGATGCTGTAGCTTGGTGCTGCACTACATAGATTAGTCCGCTGATTGAACAAACACTGCATTGTTTCAGAAAGCAAATGCACGACTCTCTGAGGAATCACTGTGCTGTATAGATCTATTCTATCAATACAGACTCATGGTCAGCCTGGTTTACACATTTGATGGTCTACGGGAAAAGCATTTCCAGCTTGTTAGAGCAGCCTAATCAAAAGAGCCTGTTCCATTAGCGGCCTCACGCTGGACTCACCCCAGGCAGTGACAAGCACGAGGATGTTGCCAGATTGGAATCCATTATGAACCGTTTTGCACATGTCTCCACGTTAGCCAGCAGCTGATTCCACTGCAGCTTCTGTACGCCATAGGTTTGGCTTCAGGACTCAGATTTTACATTGCACACCAAGTGGGAACCCAGAACAGTGCTAGAATTATTTAAAGGTAGGGTAGATAATTTTCGGAGAGGCTAGCAATAGCGAGCTAGATTTGAAAGCGTGAGATCCCACGCTCCCTTCAGAGCGTCTCCAAAGCCACGCCTCCTCCAAAACACAAGCAAACAAAAGCATCACAAGAGACAACGTAAACTACCTCATGTCTCAAAGCACATAACATTACAATAAGAATGAACATAAGCAACTTAAAGAGCACTGACCTGTACCACCTGACTGCTGCAGATTCATTTCGCCGTTGATAGTGTTGCCATTGAAACGCATAAATTCGAGTCATGAACCACTTTGAGTATAACGTCATGGGTTGCCATCTCTTCCAAATGACAGTAGTTATGGTGTGAATGCAGCATAAGCTGGTTGTTTTGGTTCAGGAGGAACTGTAAAAGGCGGCTGCTTTTTGTTTGCGGTGCTCAGTGACTGACGTCTGTCTAACACTGCATAGCATGAAACACTGATGACGTGTGATGTCTGCTTGAGCAGGTGCACAGAGGTATGGGAATACATGTGCTGACAGACAGGTAGGGCATCCTATCATTGCATTCAGACCGAATATATATATATATATATATATATATACTCCGAAAAGTCTTTATATATATATTCGGTCTGAATGCAATGATAGGATGCCCTACCTGCCTGTCAGCACATGTATTCCCATACCTCTGCGTTATGCAGGTTTTTCTCTCACAGTGTATATGTTTCTGTGATGCCAATAATTCACAGCACAAAACACACTGAGTATTATGTTATTTTAAAGGTTCCTAATTTTGTTTCAGAGGTCTCCTACAATAGGTCTACATGCATCCAAGGTCAAAAAACACTTTGATTTTTATTTTTTGATTAATAAACATTGCACATCACCTTGTTTCTCAAAGAGTCTGAAAACAGTTCATACAAAGATTTGGTCTCTTTAAACCCCTCCTTTCTGTGAGCCAACTCTGCTCTGATTGGTCAGATGGCCCAGTCTGCTTACAGCGCGTGCCGGAAACAAAACTCCCATTACCTAACTTTCAGCTCTTCCTCAGTGCTTGATACACAGTGATATGAATGATGGCATCTGTTTTTCCAGCCCGAGTCCTCATCCTTCTGAAATGCATGCAAAGTGGATATGCAGTACTGAAATCAGCAACATGTCGTCACACCAACAAAACTCTTCCAGTCTCAGCTACAGCTACGGTGTTTGAGGGCGGGGCAAAGCAGGCAGCCAGTGAAGACCACAGGTTGGCATTACGCAAATGTGTTACATTGTTATTCATTGAATTCCTGACGACTCGTTTCAGCATTTCAGAATCGATTCTTTCTTTTAGGAGACTACATTTATTTGTCGTACACTTTGATCTTTAAAACTTTGCAGACCTTTTACATTAAAGGGTACATAACACACACAGTTTCTGCCAGTCTCATGTTAATCTTGAGTATCTATAGAGTAGTATTGCATCCTTCATATCTCCGAAGAGTCTTTAGTTTTATCATATTTATAAACGACAGATACGCTATACTGATTCTTTCCGAAAACAGCTGAGCTCGTGGAGGAGTGCAGTGGGCAGAGCTAAAGAGTCACGAACAACACACACACACACACACACACACACACACACACACTACATCACAACCAGAAACAACCAGAAACACACTTCTTTAGTGACATTGTTGATTTCGTGGTCTAAAAACAAAATGACAGCGCTTCCGAGGGCTCCCGTAACCAGAACGAAGCTCGTTGATGGGCGAGCTTTTGAAGCAATTCCGCCCTTTATGACGTCATACAGGGCCATACGAAAAAAACTTTCCGAAACTTGTTTAAGTGTATTTGGCACAGAAATACTCTGTCATACGTCCAACTTGTTTTTTGAAATGTTGGCCATGTTTAGCATGAGAATCAACTCTTTAACAGTGTAAATTAGTCAGAATGCATGAAATAGCATTAGACCCCCCCCCCCCCCCCAACAAACAGCTATATTGCACACAGCATGAAAGGTAACATTCAAAAGAAGCATAATAGGGGCACTTTAAACCTGTATTTATCTTATGTGGTTTTTCTCATAGTGACAATACAGGAAATGTTGACATCTAGGAAATTTGAGTGTTTTCCTTCCTTTTAAAGGTTGATAAGATTGTATATTTATTTTACTGTTTTAACTATGGTTCTGTTTTCATTTACTACTGTCTTTTTTTCCCCCCTGCTGTCCGTGACTAAAAAAATGGGTCACAACCCTCCTGTGACTGGTATATTGTGACCCATTTTTGGCCTACTGCTGTAAAACAGCACTAGGGATCATTTCTATCTGGTACCATCAGATAAAATGAGTTTCTGTGTGGCTCCATGTATCTTTTGGCTTTTGCTCAAGTAGAAAAAAAACCCAATGGGTTAGTGCATATGTTGCATTAACAGCATGCAATGTTGTTTCTATTCTATATTTTGTCAGTATCTGTGGTCACAAACTGTGCCTTTAAAATCATTGTGCAACATCAATCATTTTTGATTTCTTAGCCTTTTCTATTAGAGATGAGTTCATTACCATTCAAGCAGTCTTATCACAGGGGGTCATATCTGAACATACAAAAGCCTTTCCCTCTGAGAGCGGCTTATAAACAAACGCATAATAGAGCGATTCAATTATTGGCCTCTAGATAAACCACCAGTGGGACCAATGTCAATAATGCTGATAAAAGAGATTCAGAATGTATCTGTCACACACATCAGGCTCTATAAATAGAGGAAGCACTTACCCCGAAAACTGATGTAAACTAAGCTGCAAGAAAATCATCTATTCTAGCTTGGAACCAGAAGTTCATGCATGTGGCAATTTGTAGTTTATTTCCTTTCAATTTGGGAAAAGGCACAATTCATCCTCAGGGAAAAATTGCTTTTGTTTTATGTGCAAAACAGTCGTCTCATTATTACACGTCTCAGATAAATATAAATTGATGATTTTTAATATTTCCAATACAATCTTTCAGTTTATCCACTTGCATTTTATTTTTACATTTCAGTGCCAGTGAGAGATGAGAAAAGGGTCTGTCTGTTCTTCCTACAGCTGATTTTAGTACAGTTTTTATTACGGCAATAGGGAAGGTCATTCTGGTGAGTGAGGAAGGACGAGATGATAGACCAACTAAACCAACTTGGATTCAAGTCAGTATCTCATAATGGGAGCTGTGTGATGGAGCACCATATGCTTGTGAGCCACGATTTAATTCCTGCTCCAAAAATATGTGGACCCCCCTTCTACATAATAGGTTTGATTAATGAGGCTCATTCTCGTGTTATGCGGCACGTTTGAGCTTCAGCGAGAACCAATGAGGTTCATTCTCGTGTTACGCAGCACGTTTGAGCTTCAGTAAGATCCAATGAGGTTCATTCTCGTGTTACGCGGCACGTTTGAGCTTCAGCAAGAACCAATGAGGTTCTTTCTCATGTTGCACAGCACGTTTGAGCTTCCTCAAGAACCAATGAGGTTCATTCTCATGTTACACAGCACGTTTGAGCTTCAGCGAGAACCAATGAGGCTCATTCTCATGTTGCACAGCACGTTTGAGCTTCCTCAAGAACCAATGAGGTTCTTTCTCATGTTGCACAGCACGTTTGAGCTTCCTCAAGAACCAATGAGGTTCATTCTCATGTTACGCAGCACGTTTGAGCTTCAGCGAGAACCAATGAGGCTCATTCTCATGTTGCACAGCACGTTTGAGCTTCCTCAAGAACCAATGAGGTTCATTCTCGTGTTACGCAGCACGTTTGAGCTTCATCAAGAACCAATGAGGTTCATTCTCGTGTTACGCAGCACATTTGAGCTTCAGCGAGAACGAATGAGGCTCATTCTCGTGTTACGCAGCACGTTTGAGCTTCAGCAAGAACCAATGAGGTTCATTCTCGTGTTACGCAGCACGTTTGAGCTTCAGCAAGAACCAATGAGGTTCATTCTCTTGAACTTTAATACTACTCCATACAAGAGTCTTTTTCTGTTCCTGCACGACAGTGTCCCAAAGAGAGGTCTATATGAAAATGATTAACTGACTCTGGTGTCAAAGAACACCTTTGGGATGAATTGGAGCCATCTAAATATCAAAAAAAAAAAAAAAAAAAAAATTTTTCCAATAAAGCAGCATTTCCATCCCATGTGTTTGAGAGAACAAAATCCTCACTTCTGAGGAAACTGATGAACAAAATAAAAATGGAAATAATGCCGTATCCACTGGGGGAGTCATTGTGACTCCTTTACTAAATATAATAAATTTACTCTAGTTTATGAACATGAAATATTTAGAGGAAAACAAAACAGCCATTCCTTTAGGGTTATTCTAATAATTTCATTATTAAGTTCTTGTGCATATGCATAAATAAGTTTACACTGAGGATCTCAGCTTTCTTTAATCTTACTATAAATTTTATATTTAAAACTTGCTAAATTTCATTCAATAAGACATGCATGAACTACAATGAAAACACCTAATTTTCATGAAAATATGTGTATTGAAACCCAGCTATTGATGCTCTTGTGTCTTAAAGGGTACATAACACACACGGTTTCCGCCAATACATCATGGCATTACCCCTGGATAACTTTCGATTCACTATACGTTGGTGTTGTTCACATTATATACACTTACGCGCCGATTGCCAACAAAACACACACATTTGATGCAGTTTCACTCACCGCCTGCGGTTTCCACTCATGACCGGGAACAAACACACACACTTGCAGAACTCTGGGAAAACAAGCTGCATCCACTGTTTCCTTAACTCTGGGTTATTTGGGAAGCTGAACAAGGTGATCTTTCCCTCACAACCAGAAACACACTTCTTTAGTGACTAAACACAAAATGACAGCGCTGCCGACGGCTCCCGTAACCAGAACGAAGCTGTTGATGGGCGTGCTCTTGCTCTCGCTTTGGTTGATGTGTGTGTGTGTGTGTGTGTGCGTGCGCTCATCCGGGAGAAGTGCCCATACAAGGAATTCCGGCCTTTATGACATCATACAGGGTTTCCGAAACTTGTTCGAATCCTGAAGGAGTGTATTTGGCACAGAAATACTCTGTCATACGTCTAACTCGTTTTTTTTTTTTTAATTTTGGCCATGTTTAGTATGAGAATCAACTCTTTAACAGTGTAAATAAGTCAGAATGCATGAAATAGCATTAGACCCCCCCTTTAATGGAAGGAAATCCCTTCATCTACAGTATGTTTCAATAGTGGAAAATCTTCCCAGAAGAGTTTAAGCTGTTTGAAAGTAAATGTTCAACAAGACACAAGAGCATCAGTGAGATCAGACTGTTGTTGAGTGATCTATAGGGTCTGGCTCGCCGTTCCAGTTCAATGTTTTCAGGTCTGGGTTTGTGCAGGCCAGTCAAGTTCATGCCCACCAAAGTCAAAAACCAAATAGAAAAGAATCCTCCCAAAACTATTGCAATGAAATGGAAGCAAAGAATTGTCTAGAATGACACTGCATGGTGTAGCATTAAGATTTGATTTCACTGGAACTGCTGAGCTAGCCAAACCTATTAATAAAAGAGGGGAGTCCACATACCTTTGGCCGTAAAGTGAGAGTTTTGGACCAAGAGAAAACACCTCTCCAGTCACCCTGCTGATTATAAGTGCCTGCTGAAATAAACCAGTAAAGGTCTCTGTATCTTGTACTCTTTGGTAGAAACAAGATTGTAAAGGCAACTTTGTAGCACTTACAAGGCGGTTTTGGGAACAGGGTCATTCCCAAGAGAACCACTGGCTCAGTGGTTTCCACAGCACTGAGGATTCATAAATCAAACGCTGAGCTGCGTAATATCATAAAGTACCCAGAGAGCCTTCCTGGGCCGCTGCGTATGTGTGTGTAATAAACTTAAGAAGCCGGCAGCAACAAACTACTGCATCGTCTACAGACAGAAATGACCACACACCACAAAACACGAGTAAAGGCAACCATCTCTCATACCGGTGAGTCTCAACTGGTTTGAGGTCTGTTCTGATGGGTCACGGACAGCAGGGACAAAATGGTTGTAAGTGCAAATAATGAAATGCAGCTAACCATATAATCAATTGTGCACAATTAGAACAGTTAAAATGAGATAAATGCATTATCTTTTGTCATGGGCCAATTGAACTCTACACTCTAAAAAATGCAGGGATGTTTCAACCCATGTTTTGGTCAAATATGGACAAAATGTTAAATTAAAATTTTAATTTTAATTTTGTCCATATTCGACCCAAACATAGGTTGAAACAATCCAGCATTTTTTAGAGTGTATGATATTTTGGTGCAAATTCATCTGTCACTTGTGAATATTGATGCAATTTTTAGCTCAGTGTGTATTTCATGTGTTTTGGCTACTTGTGCATGCACAAAAGTGACATTTTCATGTTTAAGAATTTTTTTTTGCTCTTTCAGTATGATGTGACAAAACACTTTTGGTCGTCATCTGATGTGCAATATAAAATCTGAGCCCTGAAACAAAACCAGTTGAGAGCCACTGTCGTACACTCTTACTTTTAGTTAGTTCAGTGATATGCCAACATCAAACTACTGTACTAGTTAAAACTGAAATGATTTGAGGTTGTGGACACAGATGAGTGCTGTCATTGGACATCTCACCTCAGAGCTCAGTCGCTGTCTGCGGTGCTGAACTGCCTGAATGATGCTTTTAATCCAGCAGGAGACCAAACCCGTCCGGCATCTGATTCCATGAGGCTTCACGGTATTAAAATCCAACTCATGTAGTGAGACAGAAAACACTGAAGCATTTCACGAGGATGATGTTGAGAGGAAAAGCCTCGGAAACAAACAATAGAAAAAGCCTGTTTGGATTCCAGCTGCGCTCGGGTGAAATCACGATGCAATTCACCTCATTCCCGAATGCTTGTGCTCTCTCTCTCTCTCTCTCTCTCTCTCTCTCTCTCTCTCTTTCTCATACATACACACTCACTTGCGTGCACACACACACAATTTCTTTTTTTCTGTCCCTCCCCACATCTCTCTCTCCTCTCTCTCTTCTCTCTCTCTATTTCAATTCAATTTAATGTTTTATTGCCGTGATGAAGACAGAACATATGTATTGCAAAAAAAGTAGCACAAAATATTTTAAATAAAATACACATAAATAGTACGACTGGATTAAACAGGGTGTATTCTCAAAATAAAACATTAAATATTTAATAGAGCTTGTTAATATAATTAAAATTAATAATTTCATTAAAAAATATTATATTATATTATATTATGTTATATTATGTTATATTAGTTATAAATAATTCAGCTGATGAATGAAGAGCATTTCTCCTGTTGTCTGTTATTGATTTGAATAGCAAATGCACATGAAAAATAAATAGTTTAATAGGTCGGTTCAGATAGGGGAGATTGAGCTGGTTATGAACATGAAATATTAAAAAGGAAAGCAAAACAGCCAGCCCAGCGCTGATATTGACTCCATGCATATATTTGGCTGGTCTCTCCAGGAGTGTTATTTAGACAAACAAACAATGTCATTTTGATTTTCCTTCTGGTTTATAGTTTAT